>PVJX010040858.1:0-14996 GCA_004027295.1 Dolichotis patagonum | reverse complement strand
GGTTTTTACAGCTTTCAATGGAATTTTTGATTTCCTGTATATATCTTTGAATCTGCTTTATGCATTCTGTTTGTTTCTTATATTGTTCTTTCAAGGATTCTATCTGGTGGTTTTGTTCCTCTAATTTTTTAGCTGTGTTTTCACTAGATGCATTCACTATTTCTTTCACTATTTTTATCAATTCTTCTTTTACCTGGACAAGTATTTCTGATTTGAATTTCTCCATAGCTTTCCCTATTTGCATATTTATTTCATTTGATATCATTTCAGACATTTCAGGTTTATGGCTTCTTTTTTCTTCTAGGTACATGGCTTCTAAGCTTTCTTGGGGAGGGCTAGGGCTTTGAGCCTGCCTTTTGGTCTTTCCTTTTGTCATTTTTCTATATTTCCTTTCTTTGAGCGGTGTTGCAAAGCTTTCTCTGCATGTGTGGTGAATTACCTCTTACACCCTCTGTTCCTAGAGGGGCAGTGGCTTCCCCACAGGCTCTTGGCTTCCTCACAGGGTCCTAACTCCCCTCTGTGGGCTCCTGGCTCCCTAAGTTGTAAGGCAAATGCTGAGTGTGGTCACCCCAGAGCCTGTGGAATCTCAGGCAGGTCAGGCCACCATGCTTTGTCCCAGGCAGGTCTCCAGGAGGTTCCCTGCGAGTGAAGGTTGGGCCTACAGGTCCCAAAGAGTCAGGCCAGAATGTTGGTTTCTGAAAAGTTCCTGGTCCCAAACAGACCTGGCCAAGATGCCAGTCTCCACAATATTCCCAATCCAAACAGCCCAGGCCACTCTGAGGATCCGAGAGTTTCGGGTCCCAAAGAGACAGGCCGCGATGCTGCTTTCTGGGAGACTTCCTGGGGGTGAAGTGTGGGGCTATGGGCCCAAACACACCTGGCCCAGATGCCAGTCTCCAGGCAGTTCCCTGCGGATGAAGGGCGGGTCCACCAGTCCCAAACAGTCACACCGAGATGCAGGTCTGCGCAGACTTTCGATTCAACAGCCCAGGCCACTCTGCGGTTCCGAGAGGTTCGGTTGCCAAAGAGACAGGCCGCTATGCTGGTTTCTGGAAGACTTCCTCCCTTCTGCCCATCTAATGCAGTGGGGGTGAATCCTTCAGAGTTTTCAAAGATCACAAACTACCCCCTGTGGCACACCTGTCATAGGATTGCTGAGACTTTGATGATAGTACTGGAGAGGAGCTTCAAATACAGGTTAATGTTAGCAAAGAGATTTGACTAAATAGAAATCATAATAAGTCTATTGCTTGTCAATGTTTATGACAAGTGAAAATTAAGCTGGATCTGGTGCATACTTGACAAGGGAAAGTGACATAATGTACTTCAACTGTACACTACACCTGCTATAGGAGTAATGTAACACCCAGCGTATAAAATGTCAAATGTGCTTAGTTCATGGTCTCATAACATCAAGGAATGGAGTCACAAACCAAAGGAAGAAGTTATGAGAGTTTTATTCAAAATAAGTGGAAAAGCACAGCACCTGATTTGCAGGAGATGTCCCAAGTAGATGGTCACTAAGGCTCATTATTAAAAGTCACAGTGTGTTTCTGGTCACTCACCTGGACAACTGATACATATCTGGATTTACTGAACCAGATGGTGCTAATTTCAGTATAATCTCAAGTTACTGCCTATGCTTTAGGAAGGCAGGCATGGAAGGCTGGTCTGTGCATCTTTATCTTGAAACTTAAGTCTTTTTAAGATATTCCTTAGGTCGAAATTCTGATCTCCAATCAGAATTCTAATGTCTTTATGTTTGTACTGACTTTCTTCTTCTTCTTCTTCTTCTTCTTCTTCTTCTTCTTCTTCTTCTTCTTCTTCTTCCTCTTCCTCTTCTTCTTCCTCTTCTTCTTCTTGCAGGGGGCAGAGAAGGTTTGGGGTTTGTTTTTTTGTTTGTTTGGTTTTTTTTGCGGGTTTTTTTTTTCTTTTTTGAGACAGTGTCATGCTGTGTAGTGCGGGCTGGGCTTGAATTCACTGATGTAGCCTACACTGGCCTCGATCTCACATCTATCCTCTTTCCTTAGCTTCCCGCATGCTGAGATTACAGATGTGTGCCACCATGCCCATCCCACATGCTGACTTCCTTGAGAGCCCAGTCCCGCTCTGACTGTATATTAAATTCTGTCTAATTTCTGCCTCTAGTGCGTCAATGACAGACTTTAAGTCAAAATATAACACTGATTTTAGACTGTGCATGGCCCACCCATTATTTTATTTATCACTTCTACCCATACCTCTTTCTCACCTATAGTTATCTCAAGCAATTTTGGTAAGGCCAGAATTTAATCCTGGCCAAAATTAGTAAAAAGCAACTACCACTGGACAGCTTCTTTGATAAAAAGAAAAGGCTCAATAATGATACAAGGGAAAAATCTAGACTGCCCAAAAGAAAAATGAAAACAAAAGTGCATTTGAAATATTCCTGTTTAAATTACAAGTTTATCACAACAGGTGATTCAAATCATCCAAACCTGCTTTGTATAATATGTGGCCAATGAAACTTTCAAAACTGTTTTGCTCTGCTGAGATGAATTAAGATATAAGCCTCTGAAGTTCTTCAAAAGAAAAAAAATGTGAACACAAAGAACAGGAGCAATTGTTGCAGACAACCACTTCATCAAATGGGTCTGCAAGGAGAACATCATTCTTAGTAGCTAAATACATTACTGACACTAAAAAACCCTTATTATTGGTAAAGAGTGGAACCTGCCTGTTGCTAAGGACACCTGGGAATTTTAGGAGAAGCTGCTGTTCAAAAGATGGCAGTTATGTTCTTTTGGCCAGAACCATAACTAGACAAAATGTTCAAATAGAAGATGATATTGAAGCACAGTGTTGGGATTAATGAGTCACCATGGTACACAGTCCAGGTTGATGAATACACTATTGTTGACTTCAAGGTAGCAATGCTTGTTTTTGTGAAATATACTTTCCAGGGTGATGTATATGGGATAAACTGAATAATTTTACATGAATAAAATCAAATTGGTCATTTTGTGCAACCGTATGCACAGAGGGAGTAGATGGCATGACTTGCACTACTTGAGCCAAAACGGTTGCTTCTGACTGCAAGTCTATGTACTTCAGCATCCATGGAAAAATGCTGCCAAGCCAACAGTGTTACCTGAATTTAACTATATTTTGCAGAATGTGATTGAAATTATCAACCACAGTAAAGTACATGCCCTTAACTCATATCTATTTATGCAGTTTCATGAGCATGGGTATCTTCCTTATATACAGAAGTGAGATGACTCCTAAAGGTAAAATATTAGCCAGAGTTCTTGATTTATGAGAACTGCTCCAGAAATTTCTTTTAGAAAAACAGTCACCACTGGTAGCATACTTCAGGGATACAGAACTTGTTCACTCACATGACATATTCAACTTTTCAACAATTCAATGTCTTCTTTTACGAGGGAATAACAACTATGTTCCAGTCAGCAGATAATGTGGCTGCATTCACAGCCAAGCTAGAATTATGGGGGTAATGAGTATACAATAGACAGTAGCAGGGATTTTGAAAGAGCCTGAACCAGAGCTTTTTTTCTCCCTGATTGTGCATGATCATCTACCTCAGATTTTAAAAGAGTTTGAGCGCTACTCCCTAAACACAAAAGACCCATAAACTAGGAAAAAAATGGAACTGTGACCATTTATGAATAAGCCAAGTGAATGAGCTTTGTTTGTGCTAGAAGAGGATCTACTGCTTGAGCTCGTAAATGATGATAGCCTTGACAGTATGTTTAAGACAACCACAAATCTCTGTTTTTTATTAAAGTCAAGCAGAATGTCCAAAATTACTACAAAAAGTACTGAAAAGTCTCCTTCAATTTCCAGCATGCTATCTCTGTGAAGCAGGGTTTTTGGCAATGATAGTAACCAAAACAAGATTACAGAGCTGACTTAGCATAGGCAACACACTTTTGGTGTCAGTATCTCCCACTCAACCCCAGATAGGATTACACAGTTACAGGAAAACAAACGCAGGACACCCACTGATTATGAATTATGTTGAGTTGTATAATTACCTCATAATTGTGGTGGATTAAGTAATGGTCAACTTGTAACATCCAGCAGCACTGAGTCAGCATGGTTCTGGGTGTGGAAGACTCACCTGAGAATTGTTGCCAACAGCATAAAGTGAGAACTGAAGGGGAAAATATTGTGCTGTTGATTCTCCTGGAGAAGCTTGTAATGCTGGCTTTCCTGATATGGTCTCAGCTGTTGTCATTGGAGGAACGCTGGAGGGACACTGAAGATGGATGCTGTTCTCTTCAGGGGAGCTTTGGTCCTTGCCTTGAGTGTCACTTCCTGGCTCCAGTGCAGATCCCTCAGCCTGCTAACACAGATTGCACCCCAGTGGCACAGACTTTCTAACTTCTTCCACTGACATTTGGGTCTTCCCAGTGCAGATCCTTGACACAGACTCACATGAGACATTGCTGTGCCTCCGACTGAACTTGTGGAGGACGTTGCCATGGGCTCCAGTCTTCAGCTGGACTCATGCAGGACACTGTTGTGGGATCCAGATCCTCAGGTGAATTCCAAAGGTCTCTAATCTGCGGGCTGATCTTTTGCACTCTTCCGCATTTGACTCTTTAGATGAAAATTATAAAATAATCCTACAAATTATATGTTGTATAATAAATCTGTTCCCCAGTGAACCCTGACTACAACAATAATATATTACAATGTAAATATAATACAAATAAAGTGCACAATAAATTTAATGTACTTGAATCTTCCCTAAATCATCCTCCCTATTGCAGTCCATGAAAAAATAATCTTCTGCAAATCTGTCCCTGATGTCAAAGTGGGTGGGAACCATACTATACATAATAATGAAGTATATGTTTAGTTTTAGCACCCTACCAATCAGACCAATCAACACACAGATTTATAGGGCATAACTTACATTTCCATCAACAAAAGTGGCACTTGTACAATCCAGGTACCATAACTGTGGACTGATGACACCATACACATTTTAGTTTATCTAAGTACAATCTAAAATTTTCACACAACAATGAGCTCTACTTAATGACATAATTCTCAGAATATTTTCCATCATTAAGTAGTATATGTCCATAATTTGTTTAGATTGCCTTCCAAAACTAACTTGCTCTGTCTCACCTATAGATGTAATTTCGGCATCGAGAAAGACACAGTTGGTTTAATTATGAAATTATATTCCACATGGTCAGTTGGTCCAAATCACGAAATTTTGCAAGGTAAGTCAGACAAATGCAGGTATTTAAAGTACAACTCCCCACATATTTTGGAGAGTGATGCACCAGACTATCAAGTTCATGACCCCTAAGTATTCATAGTGCATGACTCTGATATTTGACTACTTTCCATGGAACTTACAATAGGAGAAAGCTATCTGAATAAATACTGTGTGCTGTGGCCAGCCTTTTACATAAAGTTTGTTTCTGGAAATCAAGAGGAGTACTGTATTGCTATATCTGTTTTGTTTGTACTGCACTAACATGAGAATACACATAGCAGGCCCAGATGCTCTGAAGTCTAATAAGACCTCAGTTTTGGAGATTTTAAGACTGAGAGCAGCCATGGATCTGTGGATCCATCTTAAATGTAACCTTGTGAGGCTTCCAGGCTCTTCCTGCTTATTTCATCAATTGAGACCTCCCTCATGTTCAACCAAGCAAAGAAGTTGAATTAAAATAGAGTTTTGTGTTTGTTTTATTTATATTTCATATATCAACCAGTACTATACACACCTGTGTATGTTGGTACAAGTTTATATTGAAAACTTGCAAATTATATTTTTTCATTTTTGTTTGTTCATATCTAGATCTCAAAACTATCTCATTACTTTCTTTGAGACTTACGACTCTTTTATATCCATTCAGGAGGTATTGTGGGTTGAACTGTGTCCTACAAAAAGGGTTGATATTCAAATCTTAGTTCCACTTCTGTACCTGTGAGGAGACCCAGTTATAAGTAGGATCTTTGAAATTGTAATCAAGTAATGATTGATTCAATTGGATTAGGCTGGCCCTAATCTAGTGAGATTGGTGTTCTGATAAAAACAGAAAGAGCTAAGTACAAATACAAGCATATAAAGGAGATGACCACATGGAAAAGGAGGCACAGATTGCATTTACAGGCCAAGACACACCAAGGATTGCTGGCCACCAGCAAAGATTAGGAAGAGCTGCATAGCACAACCTTGCCTATAGCTGGACTTCTGACTTTTGGCCTGCACACCAGTGTGTGAAAAAGTTTCTTTCCTTGTAACTCACCCATTGTGTGATCATTTGATACTACAGCTCTGGGAAACTAAAGGAATATAGATGACTTCTCTGGAAATGTTACTGGTTACATAATGTTTTGTGTCTTCTTTCCAGAGAACAGCTTTTTAGTTGGACGTATCATAAAAATCATGATTTTGATTTTCTCATATTATTATTAAGAAAACTGAGATGAAATGACACTATTTGTAGTAGTTTCCAGAACTACAAAAAGGAAGGGTCAGAAAAACAAAATATCCTGCTTGTCTTCTGCTCTGTCTTCCAGTGGATATTCTTACAAAGGAATTTAGAGACAATGCTTGAAGGAAAAAAGCAAGCATGTAAATCTTTATCATCCTTTTAAACTATGATCCTGCTATAGTCAGATTTAGCTGCAATTTGGAAGCATATTCAGAACTAGTGTCTTGTTATTTTGAAGATACATAATTTAGTTTCCTTTTCTGTTAATATTATTGATACATGTTAAATACACATAATGACCACATTCATTAGAGGAAGTTTGTACCTGTACATGATATTTCTTAATTCTTCTTTTATCACCAATTCCTTCTTCTCCCTTTACTCTTCCTCCCCTTCTTCTTTATAATAGCTTTGTTTCTATTTTTTCCTTCCATTTCTCTTGATTTCTTTCTATCTCCTACATCCTTTGTTCCTTTTCTCATTTGAATATTTTCTACCAATTTCCAAGTATGTGTTATACATATTGATACTTATTTACTCTTTCAGTTGCTCCCACCAGAGAAACAATGAAACATTTAAACACCTGTATCCAATTAGTTTCACTTAAGAATTCTTTTTTTGTTCTTTCTCTACCTTCCTTTCTCTCTCCCCCTCCCTAATTCCCCTTTCTTTTAAAAAATTTTTTACAGCATGAAATAACTTTCATGCACTTTTGTTCCTGTTTACAAATTTGGTAAATCATAGCAGAGAAATGACCTGATATTTACACATATGTGTCAAATTTCTTTCATTTATGAGTATGGTCTCAAGTTGTATTCATTAACTTAGAAATATGTCAAATTATCCTTTCTTATGGCTGAGTAGTTCTCCAATATTTTTTAAAAATCTTTTTTAAAAAAATCAATTCTTTGGTTAATGGGCACTCTGGGTGTTTCCAACATTTCTTTATTACAATCTATGCTGCTATTTAAGCATGGATGTGCATATATCACTGGTATGACATTTTTATTTCTTCCAGCAATATATGCAGCAAGGGAATTGCTGGGTTAAATAAGACCTATAATCTAAGTTTTCTCAGAATCTCCGTACTGATTTCCACAATGGTTGCACCAGCCCACTCTCCCACCAACAGTGAAGAAAAGTTCCTTATTCCCCACAGCCCCTCCAGAAATTGTTATTGCTTGTTTTCTTCATAATAGAGTTTCTTTCTAGAGTGAGACTGAATCTCAGCATTGTCTTAATTTGCATCTCCTGAATGACCATAATGTTGAACATTTTTCAGATATTTATCTGCCATTTTCATTTCTTCCTCTGAGAAGTCAGTGTTCATCTCAAATGCCCATTTTAGGACTGAGTCTTTAAATGTGAGTGTCTGATTTATTTCAATCCTTTGTATGTTCCAGATACTACTTCTTTATCTGAAGGACAACTAAGCAAAACTTTTTCCCACTCTGTGGGTTATCTTTTCAATCTTTTGGTACTGTTTTCATTGTGGAAAAGCTTTTTAATGGGATGAGATCCTAGTGTTGATTCTTTGTAATATTTCCTGTGCAATTGGAGTTTTGTTCATGAAATCAAGAGAGAAATTTGACTCCATAATCAAAATTCACAGCGACCTCCTTGGTCCCTTGACAGCAGAGACACTCTGTGTAGCTGTGGTGACATTATTCCCATCTCTTTTTTCAAGGAATCAAAATGAAAAGTTTTACTTCATATTCTTCATCAGAGAATTCTTCTTCATAAACATTAGAAGCAGTACACAGAACTTGTTCATAATGGAAAAGTCATTAAAATTATGTTAATTTAAGCAACATCCTCTGAAGTTGACTAAATAGTACAAGAATGCTCATTCAACTGTTACACACCACCCAACCGTGGAAGAATTCTAATACTCATTATTACACAAGTAAAGATAAACAAAATCTATGATAATAGTAAGGAAAAGAAGATGGAACAGCTGGGTAATTACTATCAATACCTTTTTAAATTTCGTTTTTGCTGTCTTTATTTTTATCTCTTCAGATTTCCTGACTTCTTCAGCTAATCCTCTGGGAGATTCATAAAATGAAAAGATAAGCAAGATAATTTTAAAAAGTAGATCTGTGTGTAAACATGTGTGTGCATGTGTGTGAAAAGAGTTGACTGAAGTATAAATTTTTAAGTAATCAATAACATGTACAAGTGTGTGTTAGTATTTTATGCATATTTAGAAATACACTGTGACTTAACTGAGGCTGCCTTGGGCAGATTAAATATAATTGCTATGAGGATATACACATGATGTCTTAAATAAATTCTGGAATCCAGTAAGACACTAATTAATTAGGACCATAAGTAACTATATAAGAAAAAGTATATGCAGTGTCAGATTTTCAAATAGCAACTCATGTCTATAGCATGTAATAAATGTTCAATTACAGTTCAGAGAAGAGGGAAAGCCAGTGTTTGCCACATTCATCTTGAAGAAGGAAACAGGAATTTCTTTGGCCTTGATAGATTTCTCAAACACCTAGAGAAAGAAGGAAAGGCAACAGTCTTCCAGAGCTGCGAAAGACACTGAGTCAGTACTAGGCATCTTGGTTCCGAGGAAAGTTCTGGGTGGATTGGAGATCAGAATTTGCATGTGCAATGTGGAGGTATGGAAAAATCAGCTTCCAAAGATGAGACAGAAGTTCCTATTGAGGACTCACACACACCTTAGAAAGCGCGCAAAACCTCCTGAGTGAAATGACAGGATAGTCGCGTGTCATTTGCCACATTTGCACTAAAGCCTCAGTGAAACAAAAGGCTACAAATACAGTACAGAATAAACCCACACTCCCAAAGACAATGATGCTGATGAGAAATCAGTGCTAAATAAAGAGAGGTTTCAACAGATGTCTTTGAGGGCCACAGCCCTGTCCAGCGTGCTGCACTGCCAAGCAGCTGTGGAGGAGGGAGGCTCGGCGTGCCTGTGGAGTTTCCAGGGGCGCTAGACCTCAGCAGTGGTGCCCTGAGACATAACTGAGCTGAGGTGGAAGAAATCAATAGAACCAGCCTTCAGTCCTTATCTAAACTGCAGAGCAAATAAAAGTGGCTATTACCAGTGCCAAACCCTTTTTCTCTAAAGAAATTGAAGGGAATGTTTGGGGAAAGATGATATTCTTAAACTGGGTGTTTACATTCAAAAATAAATCTTCCTTTGTTCTAATATTAGAGGGATTTTCATTTGACATCTAACTCCTGGTTCACTTAGTATAAGGGACTCCTCTAATCAGAGCTACCTGTAGTTCTCTGTATACCTCTAGGTCACATTGTTTATTGGGGTAAGAGGCTGTGTAAAGAAGAGCCCTAGTTACAGAATAGGGTATGAAATTCACACTGCTTCCTGCACTTCTATTTTAACCAACCAGAGGTTGTGTGGAATTCTCTGCTGAGATCTCGGTAACACTTCTGCTTTTATAAATGTATAGACAGGAAGCCCAGAAATGGCACTGCCTTGACTGGCTCAGTGCGAGAAGCCTCTGCCAGCCATGGAGGGCAGGAGGCAACAAGATACCAACATTGCTCCGGTGTTAACATGGTGTCAGATGGGCTTCTCACCGGAGAAATGAGATTTTGCTGGCACCTCACAGTGTACCCTCTGTGAGTGGTTTCTCACTCTGGCTCCTACACTTGCTGATATCTTCAAAACAAAGAACAACCACTCAGACCTACAAACACCATTAGTGTACCAGGGGTTTTGTAACCTTTCAGTGACCTGTTTTTAAATGCTTCTGCAAAGAGATAGTCAGAGCTGTTTCTCTTCTCCTGAAAGGGAGTTAACTCATTCAGCAGATGCACTAAGAAACTTGGCAAAAAGAAGTTAAAACATATTTTTAAAAGAGGAACATGAATGAGCAGATGCAGTGATGCATTCCTGTGGTCCCAGCACTTTGGAAGGCTGAAGCAGCAAGATCACAATTTTGAACCCAGTTTGGGTTAGTGACTTGGTGAGATCTTGTCTCAAAATTTAAAAGCAAATTTAAAAACTCAACACAAATGATTATCCAGCATGCAGATAAAGAAAAGTAAAATCTAGTAGAGACAGCAATGGGAGAAGTTGTTTAAGCAGAACTACTATCCTTCGACAAATTTAAAATTTAGTATATGAAACATCAATAAGATTTACAGGAGTTTCCAAAGATGGTGGACCAGTAGGTAGCAGGATATGGAGCCTCTCTGAGAGAGACAGTTCAAATTCCAGAATAAAACACCCTGGAGAGACCCAAACAGAGGGAAATGGACTCTCACAACCCAGAAAGACACTGAAGGGAAAGAAACTGCTTCAATACGAGCTCCTCGGGCTACCATAAGAGAAGCTAAAATTGGCAAGCATGCACTCTCACTGAGCCACCTGAATTCCTGCCCAAGATTGACTTGAGCAACTGAACCTGTGCCGAAGCAACTGGCTTGAGCGGCCAGAGTGTGGAGCTGAACAGCCCTGTGCGCAGCTCACCTGGAATCGGCCCTGCACGCAACCCACCAGATGCACCGTGAATTCGCGCTGCAGCCACACTGAGGTCAGAGGTTGGGGAGCCCAGCAATTCTCGGGGACTGGCACCAACACGTGGTGAGTGATGAAAATGGGACCCTCACTCAAGAAAGGGGCAACCAACTAGATGACATATTGGAGTTGGGCAGGACAGCCCTGCCCCTGTAAGGAAGTAGCTTCAGTTGGTTGCTCCTCTCACAGAGTGGATTGGAGGGATCTGCTTGGACTGGGCTGGGACCCAGTGGGTCATCACAAATCAATTGGTTCCCAGAGTGTGACACACACTGACACAGTGAAGGCCCACAAAGGTTGACTGGCCCGGAGGGGAGGAGCCAGCATATACTACGCTTGCTTGCACTTCACTCTCTGATAGTGGATGGCAGAGGGCAGAAGCCCCTAACCTACGTGCTCCAGAAGAACCCTAAACAATAAGAAAAGGGGCTGGGAATTACACTATACACTTGTATGGAAGGAACCAAAAAAATGAAGAGAGAGAGAAATAAGAAAAAACCCCCAGCCCCCAACACTGAGAATATTGATCCAGGAGAGGTAAATATAAAAGAGATTGAGGGCAGCAAACACGCAACATCAAACACAGCGTAAGTGGACATAAAGAGATATCTTTGGGACCTCATAAATGAGATCAAAACTGAAATATTAATTCAAATTAAACAACAGATAAGTAGATTAATAAAAGAAAGGCTGGGCACCTATCAAGAAGACACAGACAGAGGAATGGAGGAACACAAAAGGAGAGAAACATTCAATGAAGAATATTTTAAAAAAACCTAGAATTCATGAAGCAGATTCAAACAGAATATCAGGAAACTAAAGACTATATAGAAAGCTGGCAAAACTGCTTGAAAGAAACCAAAGATAGACTATCAAAAATTGAACACAGGCTTGCAATGTGTGATCATGAAAGGGAAGATCTCTTAAAAATAACAAGGTAGCAGGCAGTAACCATACAAAGACTAGAGGATGACAAGAGAATCTATAACTTAAGAATAAAGCATGTGAATGAAGAAGCAGGAGTCAAAACAGAGGAATTGCAAAGGCTATTCACAGAAATTATTAAGGAAAACTTCCCAAACATAGAAAAAGGAATGATATGCAGATGTATGAAGCACACAGAACTCCAGCCATCTACGACCAAAACAGAGCTACACCCAGACACATAATAATCCAGATCCCAGAAATTCAATATAAGAACAGAATATTAAAAGCCATCAGAGAAAAGAAACAGATCACCTATAAAGGAAAACCCATCAAAATCATGGCACACTTCTCAACACAGACCATCAAGTCAAGAAGAGCTTGGAGTGAAGTAATTCAAGCCCTGAAGGAGAACAACCTCCAGCACAGATTGATTTATCCTGCAAAACTTTCTCTAGAAATTAATGGAGAAGCAAGATGCTTCCATGAAAAGAGGAACTGGGAAGAATTTGTGACCACCAATTCAACCCTACAAAAAATACTGAAGGACATTTTAGAGAGAGAGCAAGAATACGAGCATTTCAGGAACAATGGTAGAGAGGCCTCAGTGAATGGGGCAGACAGTGGAGTGGAACAGAAAAATAGACAACCAATGGCAGAAAAACAGAATAGCAGAAATAAGGCAGAGTAGATTGGCTGTAATCTCTAGTATAGATGGCTTTGAAATATTTACAGAGAGAAACACAGGCAGAGTAGATCAGGAGATAGAGTCCATTGAGATGCTCTATATAGGGAGGCAGTGGGACCCAAAACAAGCAGTGCACCCTATGGGAGTGAAAGGGGAGGAATTATCTAAAAAGGAAGGCAGATGATATTGTTAATTCGGTAACAAGATTTAAAATCTACATTATTCTCATCACTCTGCTTCGATGGATTACATGCTGTTCCAGTTTGTCTACTTACACTAGATTTGAGGACATGGTCAGCTATCCCCAAATTAAGAGGACATATTATGGTAATCATCCTTAACTTCCTATCAACTTAATCTGAAGCCCTTTATAACTTATACTGTCTTATTATGACTGATCTTATTTGAATTACGTTTGTTAGATTGCTGTTTTGTACTGACTGATTTTATTCAAATCTCTTATGATTGATAGCATCAAGTCTAAGAGTATAGGCAACTACACTGAAGATGACAAGATTCATTAAGATACACACTCTGGTTTGATTATTACTTGCTTTTGAAGTCTTATAATGTCTCCAATGCTTCATTTTTATTAATGTTGTTATACATTGCTGAGACACCATGGTAACCATTGTAGATCACCTTTTATTGTGGTTTTATATGACTTTTTGCTCCATGCTTTTTTAGGAATTGTTTTGTTTTGTCTTGCTTTGTTTTGTTTTTCCCTCTAATACAGAAAGGATAGATATACATGTACAAACTCATGCATGTGTAGAGCTTATAAACAGTTTACAAGAACCAGCTATATAACACATGTTGAAATGAACAACTACTTTGAAGAAAAAGAGACACTACAGTACCCAATGCTGATTCCATAATGTCATGATGTGTAATCCAGCAAAATTATCATTCTTTGTTCAAAGTGATTTTAGCTTGTTTTGTTTTAAGTTCAACATACATGAAGGTATGGACAGCTGTTTTGAGGAGAATGAGAGACACTATGACAGCCATTCTTGGCTTCCCTATTGTCTGGTCTTGAAGACCTGAAACGCCCTCCTCGTCCTGCTCCAATCAATTCCATACTATGTTGTTTCATGTGAATTCCCTGTATGTGACAATATGGACAACTATTTGGAAGAAAACAAGAGTCAATATGATAGAGAGTGAATATCTCCAATTGTCTATTTTTGAAATTTATGTCTATTACATTGCTTTCTTGTGATCCACTTTGTTCTGTTTTGTTGTATTTAATTTTACCATTTTGATATAATTGCTTGTATATTTGAGTGTGTAAGATGGATGACCATATTACTGTTTTTGTCAGATCGTGGAGACAAACTGTTAACAGTCTCACTGTTTGAATATCTACTTTACATGTTTTAACTTTGTAATTTGTACAACTACTTCCAACATATCAGTATGTAATTTGTCAAGTAATGATTTTTTAGTGGTTTTTTTTTTTGGTTCTTTTCTTTTTTCCCTTGGAATTCTATATTGTTGCTACCCTTTATTCTGTTTTTTTTTTCTCTTTAAATAAAATTTAAAATCTTTTTTTTAAATTTACAAATAAGATATTGCAGAAAAGAACAATAAAACAGGTTATCTCAATTGATTAAATATAGTATCTGATATAACTGTCTCAATGGATAGATAAATAATAAATTTAAGAAAATCTAAACAAAAAGTTAATATGAGATTGGAAAACATAAAATAAAATAAAATAAAATAAAAGTTAAATATATGAAACCATCCAAGAAATGATAAAACTTTAAGAACTAAACAAATACTTAATTATTTTAAGAGAACATTGATTTTCCTAGAATGATAACAAAAGTAAAAATTTCACCATTTAGTTTTTTAAAAATTTACTTTTACCAAGTTATTGACCAGATATACATAAAGACCCATAATGTGATTATAGAGCATGAAGCAATGTTTTATATCCCATAGAATTTTTAGAATCTAGTGGTAGGCCATGCTATACAGTGAGCCATAGAAATATATAGGCAAAAATCCAGCTAGACAAGGTTCAGAACTGTTTTCTATATTGAATATAAGACATAGAATAGTTCCGATGCTTTTTAAAAAATTAAAATATACTCCTAATGGAAGATAAATTGATGTATGATTAACAGTTGTACACAAATTTAATCTGTTGCTTTTAATTTATTGATGAAATGGAGTATATGTTTAGAACAATGTCAGTGAACCATATGCAAAGAAAGTGGGTATCCTTTACCATAAAAATCCACTAGTAGGAAGAGGAATCAGTTGAGGAGAGTGTGTATGTTACATGCCATATGCCAACTCCAGACTGTTAGCTATGACAATTGGGCAGATTTTGTTAAGAAGTATTTTAAAACTTACTGTTGGCTCAATAAGAATATGTCAT
>PVJX010040857.1:0-14960 GCA_004027295.1 Dolichotis patagonum | reverse complement strand
GTAGGTGATCATTGGCCCCATTTTGTGGATAGAAAACTGAGACACAGAGCCCAAAGGCCAAGAGCTGAACCTAGGCAGGTCAGCATTAGGGTCTGGTGTTATAGCCAGGCAACACATTGGTATTCACTACAGACTTTGGCTACTGTAAACAATCCCGGGATGGGTGTTTCAATTCCGTAGAGTGGTGGGACCTTTGTACTGCATCCTCTCTGCCTGTAGGAGGGTGTCGGGACACAGGAGACTGTTGGGGTAGGGGCTGGTCAGCTCTCCCTGCTGATGTTTCAGCTTGTCTGTTGGGCTCGAGCTTGTCTGCATGGCTCTCTGCACCCAGGTATGGAACCTGACTGGGATCCACACCTCGTCCCCTACACTCACAATGTGCTTTTTTCCCAGGCATTTATGACAGTGATGACATCAATGCCATCAAATCTGAGATGGAAAAGGCCCTCAACTACTCTCAAAAGGTATGCTTTGGGCATGGGCCAAATGTCTGCTAGCTTCTGTGCTCTTTTCCTGGGATTGCCATAACAAAGCATTAGAAACTAGGTGACTTAAAACAACAATTTATTTTCTTTCATTGCTGGAGGCTACAAGTCTGAAATCAAGGTTATCAGTAGGACCATACCTTGGACAGCCTTGACTCTTCCTAGCTTTTGGTGAGGGATAAAGTTTAAGAAGAAAAGATTGTACCAAATGTTTGTTATAAATGGCAAAGAATTCATGTATTTAAGGCTATTATGATAGAGGAGAGAGATTGAACTCAACTCCAGACAACAGCAAAGATAAATGGGGATTTTTAGCCAATGAGCAGAGTCAGTACATCACCAGATGAGGTTTAAGGAGGCACCCCCAAAAAGGAGATGAGGACCTTGTCTTACGCTGCTCATGGGATATGTTGTAGGTTTTTTGACTTATGTTACAGAAAAAAATCTCTGGACACATCAGTGAGAGGCATAGAAAGGTTTATTACACAGAATTAAAGAAGTACACACTCAGAGAATAGAGTACAGGCCCTTGAGAGAGGCACATTATGATCTGGGGTTGGGGGTTTTCATTTGGCCTTGAGATTGTCCTAAAGATTAGTGATGTAAGGGATATATTCCTATTGTCTCTCAGGCTACCCATTTGGTGGGCTATGTTAGAACATGAACCATTTGTAAGTGTTTGGAGTTTACAGTTATATTGCCCACTTAATAGTGCTTTCTTGAGGGTGGAAGTTTGTGGAAGGAAGAACGATTTACAGGTAAAAAGAACAAGTCCAATTTGCATCTTTATTGCATTTTTTTGGAGTTTCTTATAAGAAAAAAGGGTATTGTAACCTTAACTTTGTATTTTCTTAAAAGTATTATTTTAAAATTAAAATTTTCCTTGTCTCCTTTTAATTTATCTTTATTTTTTCTTTCCTACCTCAAGTGGATGGAAAATTACTAAAAAGAACATGATTAGCTATCAAGAGTCAGGAATTCTTATTAAACAGGATCCTTGCTAAAAGAAAGGCCAAGGACTTAGATATCAAGAATGGAAGAGGAAGCATTTGATCAGATATCAAGGGTGGGCTTTTGTCACTAATCTGACTCAACAGAATTCTTTGCTAAAATTGGATTCAGCCTTCTAGGATGGAGGGAGGCCTTGTTGAGGAGATGGCTCAGAGGAACCAGACTAAAGCTTGGTAAAGGAAGGAGTCCTCATCCTTGGCCACGCTTGGCATTCCTTGGTTTCTAATTGCAATTTCTGCCTTCATCTTCATGTAGGAGTCTTCTCTATGTGTGTCTCTCCAGTATGGCCTTATTTTAACTTACCTCCCAATTATACCTGCAAAGACCCCTCTTTCCAAGTAAGGTTACAGTTACAGGCACCAGGGGATCAAACTGAAACATAAGTCTTCCCACATCAGGTTCCCTCCCTGTGTCAGGGTAGGTGGGTAGGTGTGGGTGTGGTTCCAGGAAAAATTCGTAGCCTCTGGCATGCTAAGAAAGAGCTCTACCCTAACCCAAGTTCTCTCTTTGTGTCCTAATTCACTGACACCCAAGGCTTCCAGTGGAACACGGTGATTTCCTATGTCATTGGTTTTTGGTCTATATACTATATATTCTGACCTCCTTTGTGTTCCTTGAGCACATTAAGCCATTCCTACACTATTTCTTCTGTCTGCCATTCCCCTCCCAGAACTTTCTTGCTCTCTATTATGCAAGGTTCAGTAAAATATTACTTACTTGTCAGTGGGATTGAACAGTACAAGGTGCCATTAAAAAAACAGTAAATGCCCATATTATATCAGGAACAATGAGAAGGGAAATAAGGAAGCAGACATGAGGACATTTAAGGAAGCATTGACTAAACTTGTAACTGGTAGAATGTGCAGGGTGAGAGAAAAGAAGAAATCCAGAGTAACTCGCAAGTTCCTCATTAAGAAACTTCATAGATGGTGGTGCTATTTACTGAAAGGAAACAGGAGAAGCTTGTGGGAGGTTCAGGGAAGGAACCTTGGGACAAGGCAATTTTATGGGCCTAAAAGTGACAAATGAAGGTGTCCTACAGGCAGATGGGAAAAGATGGGCTGAAGATAGAGATTTTGGGGCATTGAAACCATGAGGATGGATGGGGGTCTTACACGTACCTTCTGTCCAAGCCGGGGAGAGGCCTGTGAAGAAGATCCATCCTGACTCCCATGTTAATTACTTACATATGCAGAATGACTCATCTCCCTCACTAAATTGTGATGTCCTGGCAGACTGGACCAAGTTTTCATGTTCCTTCCCTCCAGAGCCAATGAATCCATGGATCTGTGGTTCCTCCTAAAAATGCCTTAGCTGTCCTCCTTGAAAGCGCTTCTCTGGTGCTCTGTAAATCCTCCTCCTCTAGTACATATCAGTCCGATTCCTACATCTGACCAACCCATTCACCAGGTATTAATGGACAAAAATTGTTAAATTAACACTTCCTTGAGATGCTTATTTACATTTGAATAGTGTTCTCTGGTGCTTTGAGAATAATTCCTGGAGAAGTTTTCAGGTCTTTGAGAAATTTGCAGGCAAAGGAATAAGCATTATACTGTGGTTTTCCTCCAAGTCTGGAGTCAACCCTGAGCACGTGATGAGCTGACCAGCACCTGTGTATGCCCAGGTATCTTAAATGCAAGAAAGACCCCTGGCTTAGGACTGAGAGCACCCTGGGTTTGAACTGAAGCTCCTCCACCTACTAGTAGTATGGGCTTGGACATGAACCTTAAGCCTACAGAAGTTTGGTTTCCTTACCTGTAAGGTGGAGATAAGATAGCACCTACCCTATATGATAGGTGGCATGTCTTGTTGCATGAATGCCTGTGACTTTCAGGTATTAAATAGACTAGCATCTAGTGTAGCCCAGGCCTTCCATTCAAGAGTTGATCAATTCATAAATTGATCTACAGCACTCAACCCTAAGGGCATTCCAGTGACAGAGGCATGAGAAGGATGTCAGGGATTCGTTCCTACCCTGTATGTCTGCTGTCTGTCCACAGTGTCTGGGGTACCACTAACCAACCCTCCCAATTCTTGTTCTAGTGTGCCTTACTAGTGGCCTCCCTGAAGAACCATTTGAGAAAAGAACTGGAAAGTGTAGCTGTCTCTAAAGAAAAACCAAAGATGCCCAAACAAAGAAGCCAGCCCAAGGAATCCTCTTTACCCAAGCCTACAGCCCCCTCGATGGCCAGAATGGTTTGACTCCACCCCACACACACCACCAATAACAAAGGATTGTGTTTTCAGTTTCCTGGTCTTTCCTAGCTCTTAAAGTGACTAGGGCAAGGCTCCCAGGCCCCAGAGCCAGTTTGGGTGGAAGCAGGGGCTCCAGTGGTACCTTCTGATTTGTGCCTCCCATCCTGGCCTCCAAGGAGAGGACCTGCTTCTCAGGTCTGTCAGCATCTCTGGCTCTTTCACCTCACCTTTTGTCCTGCCTGGCTGTCCCAAGTTTGTTCCTTAGCCTGGTATATAGGAACTCCATGGAACTGGCATTCATCATTGCACATAATAGCTTATCCTGAGAAGGTCTCCCAGGAGCAAAGGAATTATGTGTCTAAGCCCAAGGCTTAGCAGGGGCCTCTTGGCAGCTGAGGGAAACCGTGGCCTGCCTCCCCATCCACAGCCTGTCAAATGTGTGCTGCATAAAGTTCCCGCCCCTTCCCAGCAACCAGAAGGGGCCTCTAGAGGAAAGATCCCCATCCCCATGCAGTAGTGCTGTGGGGCAGAGAAACCAGGGTTTCTACAGCAGGTCACAGACCCTTGTGAACACAACACATTTTCAGTATGAAGACATCCGTCCTAGGCAGGGGCAGCTGCCTCTCCAGGGGATTCTGCGTGCACAGGCAGTGCCTCATCTGAAGAACTCTAACAGCTTTCTATACAACGCCCTCTCTGAATGCCTTCCCAGATCCTGGGGGAAATGCTAGAATTTTAAGTTCTTCCTCTTAGATCTTCAGTGGCTCCTGAGCCAATATGGAGCAAGGAATCTTAGAGTATGGTCTGGCCTCTAACAGCCTCTCCTGACCTGAGACTGGGGAGTCCCAGAGTTAGCAGAATTCCAACCAGGCCCTTTCCACAGCAGCTCACCTAGAAGTGTCCAGTTAACATAACGCCCCGAAGTCTCTGTTTAACTTTTGCCACATTCCAGTTGCACTCAGTAAGGAAGAACACCACCCCCAATGAAAACCGAGGTACACAAGAGGGCCCAGAAATTGCTTGAATAATTTGTCATACTAGAGATCTAGAAATCTCAGTCTAGTATGACAAGGGACAGATAACTGCTGAAGAAAATTCTGGCAAATCCCCACAGCTATCTGAATATGCTTTCTCTCTCCCTGTCTCATACCACACACGTTCCTAGACACAGTCACACACTTTTCATCCCAAATTGAGTCCCCCTTTGAATTTTCTGCAGGAGATGGGCCAAACACACACAAGGAATTGACTCCTCTAGGCCCTTCCCTACCAAAGCTCCTGGTTGACAGAATGAAGTTGGGGTGACTGGGGTGCTGCCTGCCATAGAAACAGGCCTCTGATGGAAAATAGGGCCTGTTTTCTAGAACATTAAAGATGACCCGGAAAGAGAGAGGAGCCCTCCATCTAAAGCTCTGAAATGTCGTCAGCTCAGTGGTGAAGTGGGCATCTCCCCAGGTAAGGCAAGGCTGTGGACAGGCAGTGAGTGGGGGGACAGCTTGGACACCACCAAGGTGTGGGCTAATAATGATGGTAAATTGTCACAAGATAGCACATACCTGCAGTCCCTGTACTCTGAGAGGTTGGGCCAGGAGGATCACAAGTTTGATCCCAGAGATTATTGGGCCATTTAGCAACTTAACAAGACCCTGTCTCAAAATAAGAAAATGAAAAAAAGGGGGGGAGGCTCTGGATGTAGCTCAGTGTGAAGGCCCTGAGTTCAGTCCTCAGCATGACAAATGTGACGATGATGATGGTGACTAAATCGCCAGTCCTCATCACTCTCAATCATGCGCTGCACATCTTCCAAGTGGGTCCCATGTAAAAAGCCTGCAACATCAGTCCTGCGCAGTATGTTCTCTGTAAGATCCTCATTTTATTCCCAAGGAGCTAAGGCCGACAATTACTATGGTTTGCCATTTGCTCGTGATAACCAATCACAATTTTTGCAAAAGCACTCAGCTCATAAACTTAAGACCATATGTCTTTTATTATAAGGTCAAATATAAAGCAGAGTCACTCTGGGCAGAGTTCTGGAGTCAGCAAGACCAGAGTGACATCTTTGCTGTACTTACTAGCTCTGACTCTTACTTAGCTCATCTATGACCTAGAGGCCCCTGCCTGGTGAATATCAGGACTTGGGGACAGTTATGGTTATCACTAGTCCAGGTGAGGCCAGGGGACTCAGAGTGGGGGCAAGAGTTTGCTTCAAAGTATCTTAGAGCTCATTTCCAAGGGATAGAAGATAGCTGATGTTGAGATGTCTCTAAGTCAGGCTGTGCAGCTGTAGCACAGGAACCTATGAGGGCACCCTAGTCAACAAGCCGAACATCTTCTCTCTCCAGCCCAACCCATGAAAGAAGGGACAATAGAGTGGAGGAGAAAGACCAAATCACAAGCAGCAGAGACAGCTCTTTCTCTGTTCTATACAGAGACCAGGAATACCATAGGTAAGGTACAGACTACAAGAGTATCTGAATAGCCCCTGGCCCTATGGGAACTGAAGGCCAGCAGGCCTTGTGGGAAGGAGACGCTTCCAGCTACCCCAGGACCTACACTCCCTGAAGAACCCCTGGAGCAAGCCTATCTTCAAGCAACTCAGTTCTCCCAGCCTAAGGAAATGGACTTGTAAAGTCTAGCCACTCCCGGAATAGGAGGAAAGCCAATATTGAAGATGAGATCTCCCATAGTCCTTGGGTACTGCCACCCACAAGGGGCAGTTTCCTCAGTCCTGAGGCTGATTGGGAAGGAGTAGAGCATGGGACGGGAAGGAGGAGGTTCCCTTAGCCAGCCCTATGGACTGCTGTAGGGTGGTCCCCAGTCCAGCAGCCACTCACTGCTGTATGTAGAAGATAAATCCTAAGCAGCCTTCATCCATCTACCCAATAGCCTTCCTTTCTATCTCTCCAGCAGACTTCAGCTATGGAATTTTACAACTGACTTGCCTGACTCAGAAGTTGACCCTAGAAAGGGCCTGGTGATGGGAAGGAGGAGGAAAGAAAGATGCACAGATGACCTTGCTGTTTCTCCTAGGTTCAGTATACAAGAAGTACCCTCAGAGAATAAGTATAAGAAGGACCACATCTTCTGTTAACTTGCCTAGGAAGGACACAGTTTGCTCAAGCCAAGAGGTATTACACTGTCCCACCACATACATCCCTAGACAGTAATTCCTTCTTCCAGGCATGGTGGTACATGCCTGTAATCCTAGAACGCAGGAGGCCAAGGCAGGAGGATTGCTGTGAGTTTGAGGTTAACCTGGGTTTCAAAATGAGTTCAAGACCAACCTGAGCTGCACATGAAACCCTGTCTCAAAAAAAGAAAAAGAATTCCTTCCACCAACCATTAATTCTAGGAGGTTGGGTACACTTGGGATGAGAATAAACCTGCTGAGAATGACTCCTTTGTGTTACAAATAGAATAACAGTTAAATAGACGGAAGTTCAAAATCTGGGCCAGTCACTTCCTGGTTAGGTGATCTTGGGGAAGTCAGATAGCTACACTCAGTCTCAATGTCTTTTCAAAATGAAGTCAAGAAATGAGAGTCTGGCATGGTGATGTATGCTGGTAACCACAGCACTGCGGGAGCCTAAACGTGGAGGACTATAAGCTCAAGCCCAGCCTGGGCAATTCAACAGCTTAGTAAGACCTTGTCTCAAAATTTAAAAAAAAAATTGAGCACAGGGAGCAAAGGGGTCGACATGAAGATTGATTAAAGTGATTTTGTGGGAAATGCTGCCACAACCTGTGCAGCCAGCACAGTCCTGAGAGGGAGCAACAGGAGATTAAGAAAAATTAGACACATACTGAAGGGAAAGTTGGGCTCTGACCTCTCCAATGGAGAGGCAGTGACTACCCAGTATGGTCTGCATCTTTATTTATACACAGTAAAAAGTGGGGAAGCACGTGACAGAGTCAAAAGTGCAAGGTCTTGGTGTTTTGCTGAGAACACTGAAAGCGAAACATTCTCAGCACTATCTGTGCTATAGTTAGCATGGAGGAACACCAAAGCCAGATGCCTGCTGGACTGACTTTGCTCTAGTCCCAACAACTGGTTCACGTGGCCCATCTCTGGTGCTCCATGTTCTTGAGGCTGGCCTTGCTCTGGCCGTGAATGTGTGGTTGATCTCCATTTCAGTCACGCCCCACAAGGTGCTTCAATGATATCAGATCTTTTTGGTTGCAAGCAAGAGAAATCTTTTATTTTTTTTTGTTCATTTGTTTTTGAGACAAGACCTTGCTATATAGTTTATGTTGGCCTTGAACTTACTCTGTAGCCCAGGCTGGCCTTGAACTTGTGGCACTCCTCCTGCCTCAGCCTCCTGACTACAGGGATAACAGATGTGCACCATACCCAGTTTAGAAATCCCCTTCTTGTTCATACCATCTTTCTCCCTATAACTATCCAATGAAAAGCTGAGCTTGGTTCTGACTGGCCCATCCTGCATGCCATGCTCTGACTGCCCTGAGCTGGCCACATGGGCATCCTTAACTGTGACACTAAAACCATCCTACTGGGGTTTTCCACCAAAATTTCATGGGGGAGGATTAACCTGGATGTTGGGGAAGCAATAATGTCCACTAAACAAGGGACTAGGAAGTACTCAATACATTTTGTTTCTTGTTCCCTCTTTCTTGTGCACCTCTCCCTCAGAACTGGGTAAAGAATCTGTTCAGTGAGGACCCAGGAGCCCCACATTTCAAACATGAGGTTTCAACAGATGAATCAGACAATCAGGCCTGAATTACTTACATAATAGTTATTTTCTTAATTCTAAAGTGGATAGCAAATTACGGGTTGAAGAAACTGAAGATGGAGATATTCAGATGCCTGGGTCCCAACTGCAGCCATCAGAAGTCCACACAGAGCTCAGCCAAACACTGCAATGTCTTACCCAGCATAGAGATCAAGGTGAGCCTGTTTTTGTTGTTGTTTTCCTCCCCCAGGTCCTTGCATCATCGTATCACCTGCAGATGGCAGAAAGCAGAGCATGGGACCTCAGCTTCTAATCTTGCTTTAAGAACCCCAACCCTCACCCAACAAGAGATACAGAATGCTGTTGCAAGAAAAAAATCAAGCCCCTGGAAGGCCTGAAATCACACTTTAGGGATACACGGGCTCTTGGGGGAGAAAATTCAGAAACAAATGCATATAAGGCAATGGCCAAAGTACCCCTCTAAAATAACTAGATATCCCCAGCACTGATGATGGTTCAGTCAAGGTAGCAGGAAATAGGGGTGACGACAGGAGGCAAGGGGTTCCTTTGTCTCTTTTCTTGTTTTGGGGGTAGTAGGGGGTTTTTTTTGTTGTTGTTATTTTGATTCTGGAACAAGTAACTTTAGTACAAAATGGAAATCAAATCATTTCCCTCTTTGCCCTTTTATATCCCATTATCAACATTAGAAGGAACTAAAAATAGCCAGAAAATTCAAAATTACTCGTTAAAAGAACTTTGGTCAGTTTTAGCACACTGACCCCTCTCTACCCAAGGCAGTCCTTCAGTTTGAAATTTATGAGTCTCCAAACCTGCCACTAAGGGTTTTCTATTTTAAAACATAGAGATACCGTGTTTTGGTTTGTCTGTTAATCACAGTGACCATGCATGCCACAAAGCCATCACATTAATTTCCCCCACTCCTTCAAAAGTTTGGTAGTTTAATAAAAGGGGAAAAGCTTTTAAATAAACAACTATATTTGCATAACAGATGTTTGGGAATTGTTGCTCATCATGGAATAAACTATTTGGGAGTGATGAAAATGTGAAATAGCTGATGGGCAGCAGCTTATTGCCTTCACTTGCCTTGACCCAGGGAGTGGTGAGACACATTCAGCGGACACTCAGGGAAATGGACGTGTACATCGCGTGCCTAGAGAAGGTAATGAGATGCTACATCCAGCGGCTGCAGTGGCTACTGTCTGGTGAGTCTGCCTGCTGACCTGGAGGTGGGAGGGGTGGGCATGAGGGGCAGTGGGAGGCTAACTCCATGAACACAAGAGTCAGTCCTTCACACAGGGTCAGATTCTACGGTGCAGCCTGGTCAGGGGATTAAGCCAGGTGGGTCATGCATAAGCAGTATGAGTTTGGGGTTCAGAGGTCAAGCAAGGCACTGAGTGGCAGAAGGAAGAGCACAGTCATAGAACCCGAGAGAAAACTCACGGCTATCCAGGCTATCCTGCAAGGCCATCTGCCTGCCTTGCCTTCCTGCACATGACTAAAGCACCTCCCTCACAGGGATCCCATCAAACAGCTGTCAAGGTAGAGATGGGAGGGATCCTGACCAGGAAGAAGCCTCTGTTGTTATTACCAGAGAGTGTCACAGGAGGCAAGCAGGGAAGGCAGGTGTGGAGAGCCAGGGTGCCATCCCAGGGGACGGTGGGCTGGGATGAAGAGTCCATCTAGGCAGTAAGGCCAAGCAAATGTAGACTTTGGGGCCTGGGGGATTCCAGGAACAGGAGAAGGAAGGAGAAGGGAATCTTACATAGAGATCCTACAGGAAGCTTGTGTGGGCCACACAGGTTCCAGGGCAAACTCATTGGGTCCAGCTATAGTACAGCTCCTGTTCTAAACAGTCCCTGGGCAATGGTGTGTATCAGCAACTGCTCTTTTCCAAAGCCTCTGGGTGGAACACAAATGCCACATTCCATTGTCGGACCAGAGGCTAAGATGAAACAAAGAGTGCCTCTCCATTCCCAGTTCACACTAGCCACGAGGATGAGCATGAAGACCAGGCCCAGGTGCTTCAGATACGTCTTTTGTAGTAGAGTCCCCCACCTCACACACAGGTACACACGTGAGCACGAATACTTCTAAACTTATGTAGGGGGTCTCTCTCTGTCTCTGTCTCTGCCTTTCTCTCTAGTTCAACAAATGAGTGTTGCTCCCCTGTTAGGTGCTAGTGAAGGGTGAAAGGCAAAACACACCGTGGTCACTGAGCTCAGGGAAAATATGGTCTAGGAGGAGATAGCTGTTAAGCAAAGAATCAAAAACAAGTCTAATATCACAAGTGTGACAAGCATGGGGAGAGAAGGAGCGTGGAGCTTACAGAGGCATTTGGCCTGGACTGGAAGGTCAAAGCAGGCTCCTCAGAGGAAGTGATATTGGAGCTGAGCTCTGAAGACTGCACAGATGTTAACCAGCAAAGCAAAGAGACTGATCTGGACTGGGGTGCTGAGCAGGAGGCCGGATGCAGAGTACAGAGACTGAAAGGAAGGAAGCCAGTGCGGGCTGCGTAAGGTCCAGGGGGAAGCCCTCTGAGAGATGTGGCTATGGCACAGACTTATTTGTTAAGAATGCTTTTTAAAAAATCATTAAAAGATTTTAAATAAGAGAAAAGCAATCAAATCAATGGTTGGAAAAAATTCCTGTGGCTGCTATTTGGAAAATAAATTCTCAAGAAGACAAAGTGAACAAGGTCCTGAGTTTGATTCCCAGTGTCCTCCCCCCCCCAAAAAAAAAGATGAAGTAAAATGAGGATGACTGAATCATAGTCCAGATGGAAGAATAAGATAGGTGGGAAGACAGGACGGTGGCACAACACCTGTAATCCCAGCACTCTGGGAGCCTGAGGCAGGAGGATCACAAACTCAATCTCAGCTTGGGCAACAAGAAACTTAATAAGACACTGTCTCAAAATTTAAAAAAAAAATTAAAGGTCTGAGAATATAGCTCCATGTAAATGTTCTGAGTTTAGTCCTCAGTGCTAGAAAAATTTAGATATCTAGGAAAGAGTAACAGTGATGGAGATGGATGAAGTAGGCAGAATTAGATTCAGTTGTTATAAACAACAGAGCTTGCACTGTTCCTTCTGTCTGGTGACTGACTGGCTGGAAATCCTCACAGAGTTCCCTACCTGCTTCCTGCTGGCTGCCCTCTTACTCTCTCTTTGTCAGGAGCATTGTCAGAGATCACCCAGATGAGTCCTAGGAGGCCCTCCAGCAGTGGGAGCAGCCAGTGTGGTCCATCTTGTCCTGGAGAGCAGCTGGCAGCATGTTGTCACTTCTGCTGTTCCAGTGGAACAGAAGAAGGACGCTGCCTCTGTCTCACTGGAACAGGGAGTCGCCGACTCTTTGGTGCCATCCTGGAGAGCAAAGTGTGCATCCTGCTGGACACCTCTGGGTCCACAGGCCCCTATTTGCAGGGGGTGAAGACGGAGATGATGCTGTTGATCTGGGAGCAGCTGCGGAAGCACTGTGACCGGTAGGAGACAGGGCTGGAGGATAGGGTCAGAAGATAAAGAGGGCAGGGGAAGTTGCTGGGATTTCACTAGACGAATACACTTCTTCCTCACAGTTCTCACCAGCCTTGGAAGTTTCTGAAATGCTCTTCTGAATAACACTGCACAGGAAAGATCTCTGTATTCTGTTGTGAAGATGGAAAATGAATGTTTTTTAGAATTCCATCTCAAGCCCCGAGACAGTTATAAGTACAGCAAAGGTACCACCATGTGGCCTTGAATTACAGTTTTCAGCTGAACTTGACTTTTGGAGATCAAACCCAGGATCTCTTTCATGCTAGCAAAATGTCCTTCAATTGACCTACACCCCCAGAACTTGACATTGATGTTTTCTGTGATACTGAGGTTTGAACCCAGGGCCTTTGCACTGAACTATATTCTAGCCTTTTGTTTTGTTTTTTATTTTGAGATATGTTCTCACTAAATTGCTAAATTACCCAGGCTGGGCTCAGGCTTGAGATCCTCCTGCCTCAGCTTTCCAGAATGCTGGGATTACAGGTGTGCAGCACCAGGCCTGGTCTGAACCTGATTTTTTTAAGTGTAAGAAATTGTCCTTTCTACCTTGAAGGAGAAGAGCAACAAATATTGGTTCCAGGCTGGAAGTTGTTCTTGCCTTAATGTTACTAAGAGTAAATATTCATTGAGCACTTCCTGTGTGACAGGCACTTTACATACATGATTTCATCAGTCCTTAGAGAGGTTAAATAACTTGCCCAAGATCACATACTCAAGCAGTGGCTGAGCTGGGAGTTAAATGTATTTCTGTCTCAAGGGTTTACAATCCTCTCCCAGGGCCACTCATTTCAGGGATCTTCAGTGAACAGTCCTCACAGAGGAGACCTCAGCAGAATCAACAGAGGCCTTTCTAATCAATCTCTTGCCTCCTCCAGCACACCTTTTCTCTCCTCCTTCCCAGTTTTAACCTGCTCAGCTTTTCAGACAGCCTCCAGCCATGGCAAGACACTTTGGTGGAGACCACAGATGCAGCATGTCACGAAGCGATGCAGTGGGTGACCCATCTGCAAGCTCAGGGGAGTACCTCAATCTTGCAAGCATTATCGGCAAGTGCTGTCGAGTAGAATAAAACACTACTATCCCCTATGCTAATGTGGCATGATTTACAAAATGTTTCTCATCTTCCCCACCATCCAATGAGAAAGAACTCTGTTCTCACTTTAGAATGAAGACAGAGGCTCGCAGAGGTTAAGCGATTTACTTGGGGTTAATCAGCTAAGCAGCGGGATGTGTTCTTACCCCTAAATCTCAGCAACTTCCTTGATCTGTCTTAGGCTGAATGGGAGTCTCAGTCTTAATGGACAAGTCTGTAGCACTCAGGCAGGCACATTTTCCTTAGAGACATCAGGGTCTACCGCCAGGCAGTTGGTTTCTCCCCTTCCCGGTGAGCCGTGTCTCCCAAGGTGACAACATCCCTGTGCTCTCTTAGAAAGCTTTCAGTTTTCACGATGTGCAAGGACTATACCTGCTGACTGATGGGAAGCCGGATACAAGCTGCAGCCTTGTTCTTGATGCCATCCACAGACTCCAGGAGGAAAGAGACGTGAAGGTGCACACTGTCTCCCTGAGCTGCGCAGACAGGTGGGCAGTGAGGAGTCAGACTGAGCTTGCATCTTCTCCCAGGGCCACTCCCCAGGGTGAGGGGAGATCTGAGCTTCTTACCTTCCTTAGGCACTGGCCTCTTCTAGGCCTTGTCCTATGAGTCAAGAAACAGGAAATGCATTGTTTTTAGGGGGTCTGGGTAGATGTTATACCACAGAGCAAAAGCCCCACTTTTCACTTCAAACTGACCCATCGACAGCCCACTCTTTTGGGAATGCAGCTGACTCACACAATCATGTCATCTCCCTCCTGACCTTTCCTAGGAATACATTTGTAAATATTTAGGCAGGAAATGTGAATGTTCTCATTTGTGAGTGTCTAGAGAGGAAAACATAATGAATTAACTTAGTACCGTTATTTTTTAACAACAATCACTCTAGAAGAATGTGTCTTAGATAAGACTCAGATGCTTCAGCAGAGATGTCAAGATATAGCTTAATGGTAAAGTATGTAAAAGGCTCTATGTTTGATCCCTAGTACCCAAACAAAGAAAACAAAAACAAAACAAAACCCTTTATTATTAGCAAAATTGTTACTTAGGTACACAATTTCTCTCTTTGTCTAAGTTGCAAGCTTAGGCCCAATCCACATAGACACTGGAGAGATGTCCAATAAAGGAGCCAGACTGTGCTGGCCATGTGTTTTGAGGAGTCCAGGCCAAATGGGAACAGTAACACAGTGAATCTCCATAAACTGGCCAGGAAGTGTACTTGGTGGTGCTAACAATGGTATCAATGGTGCAGCCAAGGACCACTGCCCGACTGCTTTCCCTTGACCCCATAGACTTAAGTTCCCATCGGTCTAGGGGCTCAGCTAGTCTCCCCTACCCTCTGTGAGCCCCCCGGCCTCTATTCCTCCCTTAGAGCTGCAGTTAAGTTCCTGAAGAAGCTGGCTTCCCTCACTGGCGGCCGTTACCACTGCCCAGTCGGTGGGGACACACTCTGCAGGATGCACAGCCTGCTCACCAGGGGCTGCATCGATGAAAGGGTAGGTCACGTGGTGCTGAGTGCATGGCTGAAGAATAAAGGAGTTTGGCTCCAAGAAATGTTCACAGGTGTGGGTTTCCTTCTGAGATCTGTTTCTCTTGTAAGACAAGATGTTACTAAAAGGGGTTGTGCTACCCTGAGGCTCTCCTTTAATGCTGATTCCTCTCTGTGTGGGAAAAGAAGGAGGTTTGGGGGGTGTCATTAGTAACAGATCAGTTTTTATTTGTTGAACATTTACTATGTGCAAGTACTTTGTCTGACATAGACAACCTGAGTTTTAATCCTCCCTGGCACTGGTGTGTTTACTTAGATTTGCAACTAGGCTCACAAAGATTGTGAAATACGCCTCAAATTAGAGGGAGGGACGAAGCTGATGCCTAGGACCTCATGCTCATAACCTCTGTGCTTTAATCCCTGTAGATCTGCCCTC
>PVJX010040856.1:0-14962 GCA_004027295.1 Dolichotis patagonum | reverse complement strand
GCTTTAATTTTTTAACTTGAACAACTATTTCCAAGATGACAGTTTGTAATTTATCAACTAGTGATTTCGTAGTGGTTTTTTTGTTGTTTTTTTGCTGTTGTTCTTTTCTTTTTTTCCTTTGGAATTCTGTATGTTGCTACCCTTTTTTCTGTTTTATTTGGTTGGGTTTTTTTTCTTTCTCAATAAAATTTAAAAAAAAAAAACAAAAAAAAAACATACACCGAAATATGAGTTTGTCTAATTAAAGAATTAAGATGGTTGTCCACAGATAATTGGAAGATAGATCAATCAACTAGTAAATGTGGTGTGATTACATAGTAAGCAAAATGTAATCATGCAATTTGAAATAACATTATATAAGATACTAATAATTATATGTAAAGTAATGAAAATAATATGAGTTACACAGAAGCAAAAGACTTGATAAATGACTTCATAATTTATAAGCTGGGGACCTAAGTGAATTGTAAGCTCTGTGGTACGTGGCTTCCTGCTCATGCCTCTGAAACCTGTGCAGACACCCTCAGTGCTTTCATTGTTACTTTGGTTTTTATCTGTTTGGAAACCACTGTTATTGTAACGTTCGATATTGCCATAATCTAAAATCACCCTCTTAGAACAGTATCTTGGTTGGAGTTGATTCTCAATAAATACATGCGCACAAATGAATAATTTTTCCCTTTACATCCTTTTAGAGACCCATCCTAGCATTCATTACATGATGTTTGTGTTAGTCTCAAAAGGTACCAAAAATAACATGGATTATATGTGATAAATACTGTTATCAGATAGGTATTATTTTAAGCATGAGAGAGGAAAGGAGAGGCAGGAGAGAGAAAGAAAGAGAGAGAGACAGAAAGTCTGCTTTAAAATGACCTCAAAGCAAAAAGAAACTAAGCTAGATTTTCATATATGCTTCCATTTACATTTATTCTTGTGAAAACTCAGTCTTAACAAATGTGTTTCCATTCTGTGAGGTCTTCAGCCACACATTCTTTTCCTAAGATGTATTTGTCTGGCATATAAAGTTGTTTAGATGAGCCTAACTCTACCCAAGAGAGGATGTTTGGAACAGATGTTCACGCCTTTGCTGAGTTTAAAACAGCCACCCCTCCCTCTGTGCGACTTTGAACTCATGTGAGGTTTAAAGCCAAGTGCACACTTATACCCCAGTTTCATATGTAGGGTATTTGACAATCTTTGGTCATTTATTTACTGCTTGATAATTATTACCTAAAATGCAACAATGTTAGCAAAGAAAACTAGAAACTGTGAGGTTTCCAAAATTCAAAATTATATTTGTAATATAAGAATTGGAAGTATTTAGAAGAAAAAGTTCAGTACTAAATGAAAAGCTTTTCTTACACTGGTATTGAGCTCCCTGAGGATACTGAAGCAATGTCTGATGCTGCTTAAAGCTACTCTTTAAGCCTGAAATTTGGCCAGTAGCTATTTAAAAGACCAACCTCATTATTAATGATAATAATGCAGAGCATGGAACTCTCTTTATGATCTAAATGGAAACTTCCACCAGTTCTACTCTACAGTAGCTGCCTATTTCTCCCCTGAGGAGCGTGCAACCGATTTGCCTTTTCCACCCCAGCTTTTTTCTTTAAATTGAAATACACAGGGCTCAAGGTCAGATTTGCAGACTTCCAAAATGACATTCAAGTTGAGAATTTGAGTTTCCTGAAGAATGGTATAGAGAGTCCCTTTATACCCATTTTTAGTGAACTATATGAAAGTCTCATGTATATTAGCACAAGTTAACAAAACAATTGATCCTACTTGTCAAACATTAACTGTTCATCTATGGGAACAACTCTGTTCATTATGAATATAATGCCTTGGTCTATTCCATTAGGCCACACTATTTTAGTAATTAAGATGGTGTGCCTTTGCAATGTAATAATTTTCATATGTAATAATGAGACCTAAAGAAAGCTTATAAAATGGGAAATTATCCATAACTCAATATTTTTACTTTAACTGTCTTCACTTCAAATCCATGAGCAACATGTACTTACAAATCTATTTAGCCAAATATATATGCATATTGTTTTAAAAACAGAATTTAGAGTGTAATAGAAAACATTCTTTAATATCAGCCATATTAGTATTTTTGCAATAAAAAAGTGATCGATTTTCATAATCCTTAATTCAAATGATTAGTTACCTAACTTTCTATTCCTGGCCATTAGACTTTAGCATTTTTGAAGGATCAGTTTTGCAGAATTTAACCCTCAGAGATTAAAAAAAAAATCCACTTCCTTTCCTGTGTAGCCAAATGGGGAAACCTTCCAGGGCTGATGAGCAGCCCATCAGCTATACATGGTAAGCCACAAAAAGACTATAGAAAAGATTATAAACATCTACAGTGTTAGTTACAGGGACATTATCCATAAAGCATGTAATCCAATCCAAACCTTCCTATAACAGTTTCACGTGGCGCCAGAATTTTTAGGATATTTTCTATTTTCAACCCGTGATCCCATGTAATACATAGTCTTGGCATTTCTTATCACTGCCAACCATGCATTGCTCATTTAAAAAAATGTTTGTTCCAAATTTCAATGCTATGCATCCTTTCGCCTTAGACCAAATGTCTATCACACATTCTCATCATTTTAATTAAACTTGGGCCAATCCAGGGCAAATGTTTGATTTTGACTGAAAAGGTGCATGCAAATCACGGAGTCTATGCTATTCAGAATGGAAATACATCCTGTAGCTTCTTTGGGCATGTGGAACGAAACAGCCTGCCAGATTTGTGATTGCACATCATTAGAGAAGAGACCTGGTTCAAAAATAGACAAATCCCTGTCCGCCCAACGGTAAACAATTGTGCATCTGTAGTTTTAAGATCCTTCCGTCTAAAGAAACAAAAGACTGGGTCTGGAATCATGAAGGCCCTTGATTTTATCCCAGTGTCAAGTGAATAAAGAACTAACAGGCCACAGATGTCAGGACCGCTGGGCGCTGGGACATTGTAGGTGGCATCAGTAATCAGGAGTTCTTGAGTTCCTTTGGTTCTTTGAGGGCTCTCCTTTTGTATGGCCTTGAGCAAGGAAATCATTCTTCTTGACCAATAAATGGAGGGAACACTAAGGAATCATGTCTGTTACACATTCTTCACAGATTGTATGGCCTTTATAACCTTCAAAGAAGCAATTCTATTGTTGCTGAATTTGTGCTCATGAATCAAGTTTGTACAAACACCAATAACTGGAACTTTTCAAAGAGAAATTTGTAAAAGTGTCATCAAAATGGGATCCTTAAAATCCCCTTGGAGTGGGTTTGTTGTGCTTGGTGACTTATAGCAGTATTACCAAGTATTTGTTTAGTGATGAAAGAGCTTCTGTACCAATGAGTTTGCTAAGATTTGAGATCTTTATTAAGCAAAGTAACTGAGCACTTTTATTTTTAAAATGTTTCACTATGCTTAGGAAGAGGAGTGTGCAGGTGTCGGACCTGAATTTGTAGCACAGGATACTTACGAGGGCTGTTACTATTCAATCAAACAATTCAACACCTGTAGTGAGATTGAGAATTGAGTGACAAAGAGAAAGCTTGCCCCTGAGTTTACCTGTTTCTATAACCTCCCTGCTACAGGTGCCAGCACAGTCAGTGACCACCACAGGGATATATGACAAACAGACTTCTGGGCTCTAAACCTGTGACTCATTAAAAGCATGATGTTTTTTCTTCTGAGGAAGTCAGGGACTTCATAGCTGTTGTTGTAAAAAGAAAAACAAAATAGTAACTCTTCACTTTGACCTGGGGATGTCCAATAGATAACTAAAAGCAGGAAAATTTGACTGTCATGATGTATTTGTTATTTTTATTTCCTTAAAGCTTTGGAGCAAATCCCTTCTCAGCTCTGCATATAGGCATGTTAATCATTTTCAAAGTGTCTGTCTAAAGGCTGGCAATATAATGTAGATTGATCCATGTGTAAATGACCTATCTCATCTTCCACGAGATTGAGAACAAGAACATAAGAGGTTTATGAGACATTCAGCTATGAGTGAGCACCTAGAAGCCACCAATCATTGCTTTATCTGGTCATACTGGATTCCACTATTGTCTCCACAAAACTGAGACTGCACCAAGCAGAAACAATCATCTCGTGGAGACTGGATATATTGATAAGGACTTTTGGAGCCATCTTGCAAAACCAGAACCAAGAAAATGATCAACCAGACGCTTTCTCATCTCAGCCAATCCATACAAGGTTGTCTCATTCCTTTGTAAATGAGCCAGTTGGAGCCTCTTTTTCAGAGCTGTACCCTCTTCAATTCCATAAACAGAAGTTCTTTCCCTATTTTCTTTCAATTTTAAAATCTGTCTAATACAACTGCTTATGCTTCTCACTGACAAGTCTTAAAATTCTTCTGTGACAAATAGTCAAGAACCTATTTTTGTGAGGTGAGATCCCATTTCCTCTTTGAGGATGTCCATGGGTCCCTTCTGGTGATAGTACTCTAATCGGTGTTTCCAATCAATGTCTGCAAGGCTGGAATGAAATGCTCTATACTGGTGGGTGGGTAGAGATTTAGCTCAGTGGTAGAGGCTTGCCCATCACACAAGGGTCTGGATTTGATCACCTTCACTTCTAAAAAAGCACCTTGTATCAGTTCAGTAATATATTTTGAATGTTTAGTTTCATTATTATTCATATTATATCTATGATAAAAATACTATTGTTATTTGTGATTTATTAAATTTATTGATACCATTTAGGTATACATAATGATCACATTCATCACAGGGAATTTGAACCTGCACATGATATATCTTTTTTTAAAATTTTATTTTAAAGACAATAAAGCCAAATAAAATGAAACAATAAAACCAAGCAAAACAAAACAATGAGAGCAATACAGGACTTCAAAACAAGATAAAAGGAAATCAACAATAGCTGTCATAATACACCTTATCTTCAAAATAGCTGGTCATACCATCAGACATAATAGAATCTAACAAAACAAAACAAAACAAAACAAAACAGAATAAAACCAAAGAAAACAAAAAAAATGACAATGATACAGGACTTCAAAACAAGGTAATAGGAAATTAACAATGGCTACCACCTTCCCTTTTTAGATATTTCTTCCCCTTTCACCTTCACAATATCTCTTGTACATTTTGGATCCCACTAACTCCTTCATTTTTTTTTCTTTTTGATACAGGGTCTCACTAAGCAGTTCAGGCTGGACTTGAACTCACTTTGTCATTCGGGCTGGTCTCGAACTTGCAATGATCCTCCTGTCTCAGCCTCCCAAGTGCTGGAATTACAGGCATGCACCACCAAGCCTAGTCTCCTCCTTCAGTTTTTTATACTAGGGCAATAATACGATGTTCACCCATGTGAGTCTGAATGAACCATCTCACCCATGAGCATAGTCTCAAGTTACAATCCATTTATGTATAAGAGCTTCAAGCATATCTTTCTTATAGCTGTGTATAAAAACTGTATAAACATACCACATCTTTCCTATTCATTCTCCTTCCTTTTTCTGGGTTCCTGTCACATGAAGCATTGTCTTGTCTGTTCCAATCTTCAGTCTATGAATTTTCTTGTGAGTCAAATGTGTTTCTTATATGTAGCATATTGATGGATCCTGCCTCCTGATACACTCTGTTTCTTTTTATTGGTGAATTGAGGCCATCTTCATTGGTGGTTAAGATCAACAAGCACTGGCTCATCTCTATTATGCTATCCTCCTGTCACTGGTCCCCCATACATGATACATCTTGATTCCTTTCTTTCCTGTTTCCCTCCCCTCCCTTTAACCCTTCTTCCCTTCCATTTTTACAAATCTTCATTTCCATTTTATCCTTCTTTCTCTCTTTCTTTTCTTTTCCCTTCCTTGCTTTCCCCCTCCCCCTTTTTAGTTCCACTTTCCTTTTGAACAGTTTCTTCTTTTACAGTATCTGTTATACATTTTGGTTTTTATTTACACTTTCAGTTTCTCACCAGAGAAACAATATAATATTTATTAATATTTGGCTGATTTATTTCACTTTAAGGTATAGTCTCAAGGTCTACGCATTTAGTTATACATGTCCTAAATTTACCCTTCTTTATGGCTGAATAGTGCTCCATTGTATAAAAACAACTCATACTTTTTATTCATTCATTAGTTGATGGGCATTTGGGTTGTTTTCAAGATTTAGCTATTACAAATTGAGCTGTATAAACATTGGTGTGCATGTAATGCTGTGGTGTGATACTTTTAATTCTGTAGAGAAGACACCAAGGAGAGGAATAGCTGGGTCAAGGGGAACCTTTAGTGTTAGTTTTTTGAGAAATATCCATACTGATTTTCACAGTGGTTGTACCAGTGTACACTCCAACAGTGAAATAAGATTTCTTTTTCCCACATCCCTGCCAACATTTGTCATTGGTTAATTACTTGATTATCTCTACTTTGTAAATGAGAAATAGGAAATAATGTAAGTGATTTGCTTAAGATCACACAGTAAGAACCCAAATCAAAATTTGAACCCTCATCTCCTTTACTCCATAATCACACTTTTAATCTTTCTGCTAGATGCCTCCCTAATTTAGAAGCTCGTTCTGCTATTGGATGGTTCAAATGAAGGCATTAAATGGAAATCTGCCCTCTTAGCCTAGTTCTGTATTTTGAAGTAACAGATAATCTAATAAGCTAGTCACGTGTCTTTGGTATTTCAAGACACCTTGAACCTTTGCTATGTTCCAGGCACGCTGAAAATTAAATTCTTAAAAATTTGTATGCTTTAAAAGATAACTGGTAAATAATAAATGGCACACATTTAAAGTGTATAATTAAATGAGTTGTATATACATCAGTGAAACATCACCAAAATCAAGATAATGACCACATCTGCCATCTCCTTGTGTCCTTCATAGCTCACCCCCTCAGTTGTGGCTATTTTGAGATTTATTCATGTTGTGAGTGTATCAATAGTTTATTACCTTTTATCGATGAATAGTAGTCCATTATTTGGATACAGTAGAATTTATTTATGGATATTTGCATGGCTTCAGGTTTTTGTGTATTACAAATAAAGTCTTACGAACATTAGTGATCATATATTGTGGACATAAATACCTAGGAATGCAATTATTAGATCATATGGTAGGTGCATGCTTGAATTCTAAAAAACTGTCAATCTGTTTTCCAAAACAGGCTAAAATATGCATTTTCACTAATAGCATAATTGTTCTACTCATGTCACAATCTTGCCAACGTTTGGTATAGTCTTTTTAGTTTTTAATGCGTATGCAGTTGTATCTCATTGTGGCTTTACTTTATGTTCTTCTAAGATTAGTTTCATTGTCTTCTTTCATATCTTTTTTCCACCATTGTATCTTCTTTGGTAAATATTAGCTCAAATCTTTCCCCCATGTTATTAAATGTTGGGAGATTTGATCTTTTCATTATGGAATTTTTAGAGTTTTTTTTTTTATTCTGGATACAGGTCCTTCATCAAATGTATGAATTACAAATACTTTTTAAAAAAATCTCAATCTGAAATTTTTCTTTCCAGTCTCTTAATAGTGTCTTATTTATTAATTTAATTTGGATTTTTGAGACAAAGTTTTGGTTTGTAATGCTAGCTGGCCTTTAGCTCACTATATAACTCAGGTTGGCCTTCAGCTCATGGCAATCCTCCTGTCTCAGCCTCCGAAGTGCTGGGATTATAGGCATGTGTCACCACACCCAGATTTGCTAGTGTCTTTTTAAGAACAAAAGTTTTTAATGTTGAGGAAGTCTAATGTATTATTTTTTATTTTATGAATTACAATTTTGATGTTGTATCTGAGAAATCTTCACCAAATCTCAAGTCATAAAATTTTTCTTCTATTTTTTTTTTACCTAGAAGCCTAAGATTTTAGATCTTAATTTAGCTCAGTGATCTATTTTGGGACAATTTGTAAATACAGCACAATATCTTGATCAAAGTTATTTTTTGCATATAGATAGCTAATGTTTTGAATAGCATTTCTGGAGAAGACTATCTTTTCTCTAATAAATTGCACATGTACTTCTGTAAAATAAATCACATATACCCATGTAGATAGGAGTCTAGTACTGTAATTGGTATTCTAATTTATTGATTTAATTCTCCTTCAAATGGATACAACACTGTTAGATTACAATACCATTACAGTAAGTCTTGAAATCAGGTAGTTTTTTTCTCCAAATTTGTTAATTTTATACATTTATTTTGAGTATCCTTTGTTGTTTTCACTTTCATACTAATTTTAGAATCAGTGGGTTAGTTTCTACAGAAAAAAAGCTTTCTGTGATTTTGATTGGGATTGCATTGAATCAAGAGATTAATTTGTAGACACCTGCCATTTTACAACACAGTGTTTGGTGTTCGATGAATACAAATATTTCGTCTTGTAATTAAATCTTTACTTTCAGCAATATTTTATAGCTTTCAGTTTTTAAGCCATTCATATTTTTCTGAAGATTTATCCCTACTTATTTAATGATATCTGATGCTATTGTGTGTGATACTGACTTTTAAATTTGAATTTCCAATTGTTCATAATATGGAGAAATGCAATTGATTTTGTGTGGCTCCTCAGTTATACAATCTCATTAAACATATTTATCAATTTTAGATTACTTCAGGTATTATATATGGATTATCATGTCATCAGTCAATAAATGTAATTTTTCCTCTTCCTTTTCCATATGCGTTCCCTTTATTCTTTTTCTTGCCTTATTGCACTGACTAGAATCACCAGTACCACATGGAAAAAGAGACAGGAGAGAACATATCTTTATTTTGTTTCTGATATTTGCATCTGTCTTTATTTTATGTTCTGCAAGAACACAGGCTAAGGCTTTTGACTTTGTATTCTAGTCCTAAATATAGTGCTTAGAATATAAAAATATTCAGCAAACGGTGGTCAAATATCAGTGGAAGGAATGTGGGATCCACTTAACACCCAAGGTTTAAAAGAAGAGAAAAGAGATACAGACATTGAAACAAATTCTACTATCATGCAGAGAATCTTTATCGATAGTAAGGGGCAGAGAGGAAGAAAGCTTGGCACTCTGCTTGTGGCAGGAAGAGAGCAAGCGAGAGGACTTGTGGAGGGTTTTCTGGAGAGCTGGTGCAAAGCTGAATCTGGAGGAATCAACAGGCAAGAGGAGGCAAGAGAAGAACATGTGAAGTAGAAGAAGCTACCGAGGCTGAGTACTTCTAAGTGTACTGGAGAAAATATGAGACATACAGTGTGGGAAACTTTTAGAAAATTTAGCCCTCGTACTTTCCCCCTTTCCTTAATCTCCTTTTCTTCAGATTTATAGTCCCAGTTCTGTCAACTGTGTTTCCCATGAAGTAATTCTTGAATTACTCACTACTGTGGTTTCTGGCTTTGGAAACTTTCTGGCTAATCTCCTTCAAAAGGCAGCCTTAAGAACTGAGTCCAGCTCCAGGCATGACTGGCCAGCGAGAGTGTAGGCACATATCACTCACTCTTCACGTGAACATTGTAATTACCAGATCCAAATAAATGAACCCAACATACCCACAGTTACATTATCCAAAAGTAACTTCAGTGTTTTAAAGAAACTACTGAAAACCTGGCAGCAGACTTTATGCCACTTTCATCACATCTGATTCAGAACCCCAAGGAGTCTCATTTGCTTTTAATATGTCTTATTGTGTAATGTAGCCCGAATCTAGGTATGCATTGCTTCTTTCATTTATAAGGTGTTGGTTTATCTTCTTGGAGTGTAACAGACATTTTACTTCAGTGGGAATTTCTAGGATACTTTTAATTCAGGCCTGGAGGCTTTGGGGATCTGCCTGCTGTTCTTCTTAGCTCTTCTCAGGGGACTTGAATGGAGCTCAGTGGAGCATATTAGTTATGCTCTATGTAATGGGAAATTATTTTAAATAATCAAAAATAATTGTAAGAGATCAGCATCTAAAATTTGTCTCAATAATATGTGCTTAAGGCCTGTACACCCGCCCTGCAAATTTTTCTTGAAAAACATGCTTTTGCATTTTTCTCAAAGCTCAGTAAGGTGTGAGGTAAGGTCCTATGTCAATACCTTTGATCATTATTTTTTGTTCCTTGTTTACCATTATCTTTCTATAGAGCTTGCAACCCAACAAGTTCTTTAAAATAATAAACAAAAATACTTTCTCATACACTCAAGCATATGTGCACACACACACACACACACACATATCTACATGAACACCCCCCCCCCACAGAAGGGCCTCTTTATCCACTAGAATGAACTAAGATACCTACTCTCTTGTTTCCTTTCTGAAGATACCCTATCCGTTACAGATTCTGGATGGGGAGGAGTTTCATACATTATGGAACCACATTTCATAGAGTTTATATGAGTGAAGAAAAGTGGAGAAGTTTTAGTGTAATTGTGGGTAGTACCATCTTAATGTTTAATTTACATATGACATTTAAAATGATCAGTTATATCACACATATCTTAGCTTGTTGGTAGCAAGAAATCAGAGCACACTCTGGCACCTCCGAGTCAGGATCGGATGGGGAGATCCTGTTAACAGAGGCAGCATTCAGACTAAGCATGCTGCCCTCTTCCCCTGCCACATGCGCCTCCTGACCAGCGCAGTTCTCACCTATCTGCGTGTGGTTTTTGTCTATATTTATCACAAGTTTCTGATAAACCTTTTAGTAGTCACATCATCCCATAGAGCAAAGAGCAACCTCTTCAGGCTCAAATGCTCTTACTTATACTTTCCCATCTCATCTCATCCTGACAGATGACTTAAACAGAACTGAATCGAAGTGATTTGAAGACATTTCTGCACCTGTCTTCCTCTGATTCTCCTGCTGCATGCTTAGTGTCCACATAGCACTGAAGCTTGTTTTGTTTTGTCTGCTTTTAACCCATTGCTTAGACTGTGTGATTCCTTTGGAATACTGACTTCTGTTTCATATGGAAAGTGAGGAAGAAGGAAGGAGGCTGTGAGGTACTGAAAAATAAAGAAGTAAGTAAGTGGGGAGAACAAGCAGATCTTTCTCTGGTCGATTTCAAGCATCCTCTACTGATTCCATTGCAGACACTAGGAGAATTACTGCCAAGTGGCATTATGATCCACTCGCCTCACGCTGTGGTAGTCTCAGGAATAGATGTTCTTTTGTAGTTGAAGGCTTATGAGCACAGCTGAGGAGAGACGTTGGTTAGACATAACTCGGCAGGTGTTAGGCTGTCCCAGACTTGTTGCGCTTTGTACTCTGTGCCATACTCTTGCCTTTATTCATTTTAAAGCTCAGAAAAGTCTGCATACAACCACTACACCTTCTGGAATACTGAAGATTCTGTTGTGTCCTCTAGGCACACATTCTCTTCAGTCAACCTTGTCTGAGAAGACAATGTCTCACTCTGCTATGCTACGGAATTTCCCCTGGCTCTAGTGGAATGAGTGGATTAACTCAAGGAGAAACTGTTTAAGCCTATTTTCTCTGGGCTCTCCACTGTGTCCCTGCAGTTTCTGCCAAACATCTATAAGATGCCTTTCCCTGGGTAACTATGTTCTCAGGCCAGTTAAAGAGGGGTAGGTACCTGGGCATGAGTGTGCATGTGTGTGTGTATGTGGGGAAAGCATATGTAGAGGAAGATGTCATAGGTCTCAAAATGAAGTTTTCCACTCTAAAAAAAGAAAAGATATAATTTACTAAGGCATGATATAAACAGATGACAAATGGTGACTTTTATGAACCTCAACCAACCACAGCTGCATTAAACTGATGACCAGAGAAATCTGGTATTTTGTTGTCATATAAGATGCAGCCCAATATCAACACTCAGAAGGAAAAATGTGTGAGAGAAACAACCTAGTATCTGCCAAACACAGGGAGAGAAGCTAAACAAACAGCTGGTGATTAAAGTCAGAGGTATAGAAAACACAAGGTCAATGGTTCCTGGCCATGTCTTTTTAGCAATAGACACAGTGAACTGAGAAAAATTTCTAAGCACACTGAAACTTATTTTCTCTTCTTGGTAAATTAGAAAGCTGTATATTTCACAACTAACTGAGAGTTAAAAGCTTCTGATTAGACATACAGACTTAGTTTCTAAGTTCTAGAAACTTCAGAATTTCCCCTATCTCTTCTCTTTTATAGTCTGGCTAGTTCAATTCAATTCAGTATAATCTCTTTTATAGTCTGGTCTAGTTCAATTCAATTCAGCATAAGCCAAAAGTATTTATTGAGCCTCTACTGTCAAACAGAGTGCATTAAGAAAGATGTGGAAAAGACTGTTTTTGCTTTCAAAGAACTTATCTCTATCAAAGCAAGAGATACACACATATTATGAAAGGAGAGATGCATTAAAAACTCTGCAATAGAAAGATGAAAGTGCTATGGAATTAGAGGAGAAGAACATGCTTGAGGGGAGCCTTGAACACTGGGCAGAATTTAACCCAGTGGAACTGGAAGTGACAATATTGGGTAAAGCAAGAAAAGATGCTGGAGAACAAAGTTGGTTAGATAAAAGCATGGTCATCATAAAATTGCTTTGCACATTTAAGAAGTAATGACTAGTTTGATATGGCTTGTATGCTCCTATTGTAGGTTTGAGTAGGGCTGTCTAAGGCCTTGAATGGTGTACCAATGAGTTTAACTTTCTTACTGCTTGAGAACATTATTCTTTCAATGACCATTTACTTACCACCAACTGTGTTAATGTTGGCATTGTGTTTACTGTGATGAATCTGGGAGATGGGCTCTTTTCTTACACGGTGCTCAAATTCTGGAAAGGAAGGTAAGTCACTAAAAAGTAGAAAAATACCTTAAGAAGATAAATTGAGAGAGAAATAATTTGCGGAAAACAGTTAAGCAGAGTGATAGGAGACAGAATGAGGTTGTCAAGGGTAACCTCTTTAAGGACATATCAGTACTAAGAAATAACTGACAAGACATTAGTCATAAAAACTTAAGAGGACAGAGAGTTCTGTATAGAGAAGAAAAGAACAAAATTCAAGAAAGAGAAATGTGCTTAGTAAGTCTGAGCAACAAAAGGCCATGAAGTCTGCATCAGAGAGAGTAAAGGGAGAGTAGTATGAGATGTGGTCACAGACAGGACAGGCCTTGTTCACATAGCCCTTTTAGGTTATGGAAAAGCTTGAGTTCTCTTCTGGACATCATAGAAAACTAATGTGGCTCTTAGGCAAGGGAGTATGATATTCTGGCTTTTGCCTGGCTGTGGCCTAAATGTAATAGAAACAGTGAGAAACCCATGAAGGTTTTCTGAATTTCAAGTAAGATATAACAGTGACTTGGACCAAGATGATACAACTGGGTATGGACAGAGGATGATGGACTTGGCTTATATATGAAGTTACCATCAAAGGATTAGAGTTAAATTAGATGTTGGAGAGATGGAAAGAATAAGCAAAGAGGGCCCTTAGAGTTTTAGTTTGAGTACATGGTTATGTCATTTGTGAGATGGGAAAGAGTAGAGGAGAGATTGATAAAAGGGATACATCTAAAGTAATTATTTAGATGGGCTACTTAGTGGCTTACTGATCATCCAAATGGTGATGTCAAGAAGGTAGATTTCTTGTGAGATATTCTGACTTCAGTGGAAAGATCAGGGTTGAAACTAATAAATCTAGACATGTATTTAACCTAAAGGAATAAAGAATGTGGATTGACTTCTTTTGTAAGAAACTATGTTTTGTGGCACAGGTAATAATAAATGGTATCAAAGACTCCATGAATATTGATATCTCTGTGAAATAGATTGCATATGGTGGTACATGTATGTACTCTCAGGACGCGGGAGGCTCAGGCAGGAGGATCACTGTGAGTTTGAGGCCAACCTGTGATATATTTTGAGTTCAAGTTTAGCCTCTCATACGTAGTGAGGCCATGTCTCAAAAAAGCAACAATAATGAATGCTACTACTACAACAAATTAAAATAACAAAAAAATCCATTGTTTTTGTAAAAATAAAAACCAAAAAACCTAGAGAGGACTTCCAGAAAGATGGTAGAGTGGGAAACAGCAGAGAAGCAGCCTCTCTCAGATTTGGTGTCGAGATTCTACAATATCACAAAATGAGGAAGACAAGAAGGAGGGAAGAGGATCCCTGGGACCCAGCAAGAATTTGAAGTAAGAATTGAAGCTCATAGGGAAAGTGAAGAAAGAGACCTCAGTGAACAAGAAGGAACTGGTAAGCAGTGCTTTCTCCCTGAACCCTGACTTACCGCATAGGAGGGGCAGCTTCAACCTATAAATGCACTGTGACTACTTGGTGAACTCAGAGGTCTCCATAGAGCAACAATCAGGACAGTGGAATGGAACATTGGACATAAGACTGAAAAATCTGGTAATTATTTGGGTTCAGACACCCTCCAGGAGAGGGCAATTGACTGGTAGCCATCCTGGTGAGAGACCAACTGAGCTCAAAATTCAGAGCAGCTACAGGCTGGCTCCATTTGGTAGCTGCCAGTGTCAGAGTGAGGTGGAATTGAGTTCAAGTGGTCAGGAGGTCAAGGAGCTGAGTTGAAGCCAGAATGAGGCAAGCTAAAGCTGGCAGAAGGCACATGGAGTGTTATGGGATGAACAAACTGGGTTCCAGTCTCACAATCAGAAACCAACATGAATTTCAGTGGAACTAAAGGTGCAAGCTTGCTGAGATTATCCACTACCCCACCATAAACCTATGGCTGAGATTAATCAACATGGGTCTGGGCTCTGTCTGTCCATTCTCTCTTCCTGCGTTTACTAGTCCTGAGGTGGACTTTGCCTTTTCTTTTTTTTTCTTGTTTTCCTGTTTGTTTTGTTTTTTAAAAAATATGAATATGAACACTGCTTCTAGTTTTCTTATTGATGTTCTTTTTATCTGTTCTTATTTTCTTTCTTCTTCTTTCTTCACCTCCAGTATTTACCAATTTCCCAAAGTTTGTGTAATCTTCCTTTTTCCTCCAGCCTTGCTTCTAATTTCTT
>PVJX010040855.1:0-14960 GCA_004027295.1 Dolichotis patagonum | reverse complement strand
TTATTCAGTTCAGAAAGCCCTGTAATTCTTTCACTCTATGCATGGCTTTATACTATTGTGTTATGTTTGATATTATTGTATTTGAAACTATGCTCAACTATAGCAGAGTAAGAGATATGGTGTTAGCTACTGTTGATGTCCAGTTGTCTTAATGTAAAGTACTGTGTTGCCTATGTTGTCCTGTTCTGATCTGCTCTGTTCTGCCCTCTTTTGTTTTATTCTCTTTCAAATAAAAAAAAAGTGTGAAGTCCCTCAAAAGCATTATGCCGAATGTGAGAAAAAGAAAAGATCACATATTTCAAGAGTCTGTGAATGCGTGTGTCTGTATTGGCAAATCCCTGCTGAGGGCACATCGGTGTTGTCAGGAGCTGACGGGTGCAGTGACCGCTCCTGGGAATGCGGAGTCCTTCTGGGGAAGATGAAGATGCTCTGAGCCAGCAGGGCTGACACAGCGCAGTGTTGTGGATGGACTAACTGCCTCAGACCATAAGGAGAAAAATGTGAATTTCATGTTCCCTGAATTTTTCTCAATAAAACATTTACTGGAAATGTAAGGAAATGCTCTCTTTTCTCCTCTTCAACACTTTATGTTATCTTCTCAACACTTAGTTGTTCTAAATTTTTGTTTAATTTTCATTTTTTGGTGGGCAAAACAAATCACAGATCTGTGATATTTGTGTGAGACACTTAAGTCTGGTTCTGAAAAGTTGTTTGAAACATTTCACAGTACAAAACCATCACTGCTTTGCTTTGTGGTGCAGGATATCTAAAACCCAATCATTTATTTATGTATTAGTGGAGGATAGCAACATTTTTACTGGTGAAAAATGAGACTTCTCTCCTGTCTGCAGACCTGGGCCCACGTGTGATGGCGTGTGGTGTGGCCGTCTAGTAAAGGGTGGACACTGCACACATCCCCGAGTTCTCCCAGGGCCACAGCCTCGGGGTCTGTTGTGCAGGGAGCCAGCAGAATGGTGCTCGTGTGACTCACACAGTCCTGTTGTACTCACCTGGATTGTGGGGACTGAGACTGTGACTTTGGCCCCAGGTGCCCTGGAAGTTCGTGCCCCAGCCTCGTGAGATGGGCAGCACCCTATGCGGCTCACACGACTTCTGCACCTCAGAACTAAGCCTGTGGGACCCCGTGGGCATGGGACATTTTGTATCTCACGCCTCATTTTCCTTTATCTAGATGACTAAGGAAGAGATTTGTATTTAGATTTGTAGACTTTAGAAAAGAAATAGACTTTCTGGGCCTAAATGGTGTACACTGTCTTGACTTCTGGTGTAATCTCATTTCTAATTCACATCTGCTGATAAATCATTTTTCTTCCTCTTTCATTAAAGAAAATGACTATATTTCATTTAGCTTTCTAGTAGGACATATGTATTTTTAAATTTTAAAATGAAAAAAGAATAAAAATGATAATATAGAATTTCAAAATAGAAAATCAGGAAGTTAACACAGGTTAATATACCGTGAATTGTTATCTTCAAAGTATTTTTTCAGATTGTAAGATGTAGGTTTGAAAAAATGATCAAGGAATCAAACAGTGAAAGTACAAGCTGTTCTTTCTGTTGAGCTAACACAGATTAGAAGTATTATTATCTATTCTTATACAGCCATATGTATTTTTAAGTCAATATAATTTCTTTCCTTTGGAATGAGATGTGGGCCTAAAATAGAGTCCAGACACAAAAACCCCCACATCCCTATTACAGCAAGAGAGAGGAGTGCAGGTCACTGTCCACCACCTGTCTGTGACACACACACAGGGTCACATGCACAGCCAGGGAACTCTCAGGGGTTGTGCTGGCCTTTCCTAACCCAATGTCCAGTGTCCCCAGGGAGGAGCCCTTTCAACTAAAAGTCACCACCTACCATTTAGACTCCAAGCTCCGCATCAGAACCCGATTTACAGCAGCCTTGATGTCCTTGTTCCGCAGACTGTAGATGAGAGGGTTCAGCATGGGGGACACCACAGCGTAGAAGAGCACCAGCACCCTGTCCTGCTCAGCTGAGGCCCTGGAGTGGGGCTGTAGGTGGGTGAAGAGGACCATCCCATAAGTCATGGAGACCACGGTGAGGTGAGAGGCGCAGGTCTCAAAGGCTCTGCGGTGTCCCTGGGTGGAGCGGATCTTCACGACGGAGGCCACAATGTGAACACAGGACAGAGACCAGGCAGCAGGGCAGCAGCAGCACCACCACACTGGAGGCCACTATGACCACCTGGTTGAGAGTGACATCTACACAAGCCAGCCTGACAGTGCCATTGTCTCACAGGCCACATGGTTCAGCACATGGCGGCCACAGGTGGGCAGGCGCAGGGTGACTGCTGTCTCCACAGAAGAGTTAGCCAGGCCCACCAGCCAAGAGACACCTGCCAGTGCCACACAGAGCCTGGGGCTCATCACTGCCATGTAACGCAGGGGCTCACAGATGGCCACGTGGTGATCATAGGCCATGGCAGCCAGCAGCACAAACTTGGTCCCCCTGAGGGCCAGGGAAAAGAAGAGCTGGGTCCCACATCGGCCAAAGGAGATGGTCTTCTTCTCCAGGAGGAAGGGTGCCAGCATCTGTGGGACTCCACTGGAGGTGTAGCAAATGTCCACAACTGCGAGGTGGCAGAGGAAGAAGTACATGGGCAGGTGGAGTCGCGTGTCCAGTGCGATCAAGAGGAGGATGAGCCCATTGCCCAGCAGGGTCAGCAGGTAGGTGGCCCCAAAGAGCACAAAGAGCCCAGCCTGTGTCTGTCTGTCATCTGAGAGACCCATTAGGACAAACTCACTCACCCAGGTCACGTTGTCCCTCCTCATGGAGCAGGTGGGCCGGGCTGCTGGGCTGGGGGCAGCAGCATCAGAATGGGCAGGTGAAGGACTCACTTTTGGAGTCTTGAGTTAATCACCCAGCTGTGATGTGACATGAAACGGGGTCACTGAGGAGGGATCCTTTCTCCTGGATGATTAGAGGAGGACAGTGCAATGAAGACAGTGGGGAAGGGACACTTGGCTCTGACACTACACTCTTAGGTTCTGTAGCGTGATGTTGTGCCTGTGATGTCCAGGGCTTTGGATGGTCCCAATTCTATAGGATGCCGTTTATCAATACCAAAGGAAGATACTAGGAAAATAGCGGTGGGGAAAGAAGGAAGAATGATAGACAAAAGGGTTAAAAGGAAGCAAATAGAGAATTAATGGAAAGAAGTTAGGGAAGTTGGGAAGTCTGAAAGGAAACAAAGGAGGGAGGGTTCTGCAGTGTGGAGTGGCAGCGGCAGTGAGACACATGAGAACAACAGGGATTATCTGGGTTCCTGAGTGTTTTTTCTGAAACTCGAATGCAGTTGCTTTTCATGGTCCCCATAGAACCCTGCATATGTCGTTCCCTAGAAAGGAGTCCTCCCATCTTCTCATTGGTCCTCAGTGCAAATGGACCTTAAGACTCTTAGATCCAACCTTTGTTTAGATGTGCTGTGTGCCAGAGATAGAACTAAGCTTCAGGTACCTGCCTGGGAGTCAGAAACGCAGAAACGTGTAGGTTCCATGTTCCTCACTCTTGTCATTTAACTAGAGTCACAAAGATTAAGTTAATAATTACAAAAATATTAATTAAGGTTTATTGTGGTAAGTAGTATGAAGAAGATGAGCGATCGTATTACTTTGCTAATTAAATTTGAAACTTTGGAATTAAATTACTACAGTAGTTATTCTCATAAGGTGCAGCAAATCCAGTGAGCTACAATCGTTTATTCAGATACTTAAATAATAGGAACCTAAGTGTCTGAGAGCATTTGGAAGGCAATGACACTCATGTTGTTACTGCACAGGAAGTGATAGAAAGGTGCTGAATTTCAAATTATCCAGTTTGTCCTTTTATATTCAGGGTTGCACTAGGTCTTTTCCTTTCCAGCATGCTGACAGGTCTGCTAGAAACAGAATTAAAGGCAGTCCATTTTGCTTAACAGCAATATGATCTCCATGTGTCTCTTTTGCTTGGTAAATGTAATTAGTAGATTAATCATTCATTTATTGAAAGATGTGTTGAGTATATCAGGCATTATACTTTCAACCAAACTTAGGAAACGCCACCTTTCAAAGTCAACAATTTGTGTGTAGAAGATCAGTGGTGCCACAGAATCAAATAAGAAATCTTAATAATTGGTCCTTGGCAGAAATCTGTGGGAAGCCAACCAGAGCATGTCTGAATATCACTGGAACCAAACAGAGGACAAATGCAATACATCAGTGATAAGAAACCCAGAGGGGAGCCACAAAATCCAATTCAAGAGGCTGAAAAGCATAATTTACTCAATGGTTCTCCTGGCTGGAAATAGCGGCTGGATTCCTATCGTGGAGGGAGAGAGCAGAAGGTCTGCATGGAGCAGGAGCCTGCTGCCTCCCGTTAGGTCTGTTCTTCGGTGGCCAGAGCTCCCCTGGCTGTGGATTCTCCTGGGTGAAGATTAACCTGTGGGGTCAGAACTGAGGGGTCAGCGGCTGGGACTCTGAGTGCTGCCAGGGAGCCCATGCTGCCCACAGAGCCTTGCCCTTGAATAGGTACAGGAAGTTACTCAATTGGATCTGCTGCCCCCTGTAGGCCACTTCTTACTGCAGATGCAATCTTCACTTTCAGGGTTGGTGTCAGGGACCAGGAGTTCCTCCAGAAAGTGATTGGAACTGCTGAAAGGAAAAGTAACTATAGCAACCAAACATTCCACATCCTTTCTAAACAAAGAAACCAAGAAACAGGAGCAGGGTTATTTTCCTGGTTCCAGTTCTACCTGGAAACCAAGCTGGAACCGGGATCGAACCTCATCCAACTTGTTAAATTTTTCTGGGTCCATTAGTGAGAGGCCTGAAGGAGTTGTGGTTAGACGTGGGCTAGGAAAGGAAAAACCTGAGGAATCTTAGAAGGGACGCTCAGGACAGCTGTGTTGCCTCGTGTGGTGCAGCGGGGGGAAAGCTTGCCATGAGAACTCAACTGATTAGAGCCCTGGTCTGCTGCTCCCTCACCTTGCTCTGGGCAACTTCCTGAACCTCAGCATCTACTCGAGATGGTGAGTAACTGTATTGCTATTTTAAACTATTTTGAGTGAGTTCAGGTAAACACTGTAAATGAAGTCTTTCGTAAAATTTTTAAGTAAAACATAAGTAACATAGTCAGCTTCTTCATCTTATTGTGGTAAATTCTGCTCAGTGATAGGAGGACAAGAATCAATATGAATATGTGCCTTGCAGTTCAGAAAGTTAACAGTTTGTGGGCCATAAAGCCTCCTTCTATAAATTCTATTGTGCGAACCATTTAATTGTAGAAAACCTGCTTACTGAAGAATTAATGCAGAGTGTGTGTGCATTATCTTCTATTCCAATACAATTCTCTTTTCTTCTATTCCAATAGCATTTTGATGCCGATTTTAGACGATAGCAAATTGTTTTCACTTGTAGATAGCATTGTTCTCACTCTTGGGATAATCACAGATTTTCATTCTCCTTGGCCTAATTTCATAAACATTAACTCTGCACTGGCTAGTGCCTCGTCCAGTGGCAAATGATGGGGTGAACAGGGAGGGAACGGGAGCTCAGCTTGACAAGGAGGGTGGAGAAACTGAGTCTCCATGAGCTCATCACTGTTTGCAGGAAGCTGGACTTTCAGTTTGGTAATTGGAGACAGAGAGTCTGGCCATGTCCACAGGCAAGTGGTCATGTAGTAATAATAAGATAGAAAAGACCCAAACAGTGCCTTCACTTCCTGAGTGCCGATGTGGTGTAAGGTACACTTAGATAAAGAAATCTCACCTTCCATCTGGGTTAATCAACCATCTATGTATTCTTGGGTGAAATGGTATATTTTGAAGGCATGATTTCTGGAAGTAGAATGAGCAAGTCAGGATAAGCATAAACATTAAAATTTTTTTCCAGATCTAAATATTCATGATAAATTGATGTTATGCATGTAAAGCTGTTATATAAAGCAATATAAAAGGGTAAAGTAAATTTTTGGTGTGTACTTATTCTTAGTGTACATAGCTAATGGAATTGTAAGCAGTAAGATATTAAGGGTTATTGAAGGTTAAGGTGAAAGTCTTAAGATCTGACTCCCAAAATTGGAGAGACGCAAAGCAGTAGGACTCACTGAACTAACAGCCAGAGACTAAGGGAATAAGGAAGTGGGGAAAGGGGAAAACCACTTGGATCAAGGCTGAAATGGTTGTAGCCTTGTGAAGCATGAGCATCTTTATAAAGTTCATGTCTAATAACTGGGATGGTGGAATGATTGGCATGGCCCCTAACATCGCTTTTCACAATACAGAGACTAAACTTGCTTCTTGATGGATGAGAATATACAACACCTTTGTTTTCAAAGAAGATGGAAGTCTCTATCTACCTTGGATCTTATACCAATCACAACCATTCTCATTGTTTCTATCTCCAAAGTAATAATACAAGTGACTCAAAACTAAAAGCATAGCTATCCTTTACTGACCTCTATCTTCTTTTTTTTTTTGCAATATTTATCTACATATACAAATAATCTCCGTTAGGCTGTTGAATGACTGGTTGGCTGGCTGCCTAAGAGTGGGAACTCCACTACATAACTTGAATAAAATGAGCTACGTCATTACCGTCATGGAAGGAATTCAAAGAGCCTCCAATACAACCAGTGGAAAAAAGCATGCTAGAGTGTCCAAGGACAGCCTTGGCATCGCAGAAGGCCCAGCCCATCCTCATGACTCTCAGCTCTCCCTGTGGGGGACTCACCAGGGCTGAGCTCTCACCTCATTCACAGGACTCATTTTGGATGAGGACTCATTTTGCACCTCGCCCTGGAAGCCACTGGTTCACTCCTCTTCTTGGAGTGGAGGTTTTACTTTGTCGGTCTTGACCAAGAACTCCTAGGAGCCCAGCAATCCCCTGAGGGCAGTTACTTGCTCTGGCAGAGTTCTTGTCCCATCTCCCCCCATGCCCAGCTCCTCTGCAATGCTACCTCTCTCCTGTCCCAAGTTCCCTGAGGGATAAACATTCTGAAAGCATTTTCTCCAACTTTTAATTGTTTCCTCAGTTCCTAGGCTAATGAGCCCTCCACTCCCTCTTGGAGGAAGCGTCTTCCTCTTCCTTCTAGGCTATGGCATCGCTGGAGACCACGGGCAGGAGTGAGGGACAGAAGTATTTGCTTCTCTGATCTGGTGGAAAGGGACTGAAAGTAACCGGAGGGAGAAGAGGAACTAAATCTCAGAGCTCATTGTGTTTCCCAGAGGAAGAAGTTGGAAACGCTTTTCTCTTCTTCCACACATGTAGTTTGGTGAGCAAGGAACGGCTGGTGACATTACACAGCAGAACCATCATGCCCATGTCCTGGAGCCACTGAGCAGCCCCAAGTGCCCCAGGCTCCTTGGTGACCTCTTATGTCACATTCCTGTTGTATTTCCTTGGCGTATTTTCATAGCTCTTGAAGCTTTGCTTGTCTCACCAATCTTTTTATTTTTTGTTTTAGGTGCCAGGAGTTGAACTCGACCTTGTGTTTTCTAGGCAGGCATGGTGCCACTGAGTTATGTCACTGGCCTATGTTCCAGTTTTAGGCCATTTTCCACCTGATTTTAATCTCTTCACTAGAATTACAAGAAGCAGCAGAGGAACCAATGTGGGATTTTATTCTCAACACTTCCCTTTCCATCCTTATGGAATCGCATGATGAGTCTTTGGGAGGAAAGACCAGAGACACCAGAGACACTATTGTATATCCCACTAACTTTTTTTGATAGGAATTGACCAACATTAGCTGGATAATTAGTTAGTTACTTGTAAGATTTGTTACTGTGATGACACTGCACACATGAACTGTCATTTCACTTCAGAGTTATTTCCCATGGACAGCACCTCCAGAATTTCAGGTTCACCTTTGCTCCTTTTTCCAACTCCAAGTTTTCCAAACCTCAATGCCAATAAAGGGAAAAAGCGAGGTGGCACTTGTGACAGAATTGTAGCCGTAGGCTAAGAGCTAGAGGGGTAAAGAAGCTGAAGGGCACTTTGATGGGGGAGAGGGAAATAGAAAGTGTCCTGATATCTGAAAGGTGGAATTAGGATGTTTGCAATGGCAGCACCTCTGAGTGGTCAGGGAAAAAACTGCTTGGTGACACCTTTCAGGCTGCACGCTACTGTCGTGTAACAAAAATGCTTTCTTATTGCTAAAAATTGCATCAGCTTTTCCAAACATTAAGATTATAGGTTAGTCAATAGTACAGAAAATACACATATAGTTTCACATCTCTAAAAAATGAAACAGATAAAGTACTCAAAGGTGAACATAAATTATAAATAATCTCTTTGGAGTATGATCATAATTTTCATTTTCTTCTTTTTTATCAAAAATTTGAAAGTGTCTACAATAAACCTATGTTGTAGGAAGAATCCAAATGAAATTTAAACTATATTTTATTGATATAAATATATCACACTGAGAGACTGACATTAGAAAATCAATTTGCTGTCTTATTGTTTAACACCACTGAATTGCTTTTGGGCACACAGCTGAGTATTAAAGGGTGGAGAGAAGGTGCAATTAAAATTGTGTCTCAGAAAGTTAGATGTAACTACAGGTTTTGAATGATTTATACCATGAAAGGTGCAGCTGTATATTTTACACAGTGGCAAACTTTCCAGAGGAGAAGCACGACAATGTGCTCATATTCTGGCCTTCAAACAGAGAGCTCTGTAACTTGACAAGTCCCTGTATCTTATTAGCTTTCACATTTATGAAATAATTCAGTAGGATTAAATCCAAAGACTCTTCATGTCCAGAAGTTTGCTTTTTGGGCTGTACTTCATATTATTTTCCTGTCACTCAATATTCTGGGTTCTGAGGTCATGATTTATGTCATTCCATTGAGATTCCTGTGAACTTAAAAGGATAGTAGTAATTCTAGAGCCAGATCCACGCCAGGAGTTACATTAAAGGAGTTAACATTCTAAGCACTCTTTGGACTCTGTGCGCGTGCTCTCTCTCTTTCTGTCTCCCTCTGTCTCTGTCTCTCTCTCTCTGTCTCTCATCTCTCTAATTGTTTTGGGACAGGATTTTACAATGTATTTTAAGCTGGCCTTGAACTCACTGTATAGCCTAGGCTGGCCTCCAACTTGTGGCAATACTCCTGCCTCAGTCTCACCTAATGCCGGGATTACAGGCAGGTGCCACCATACCTGGCAGACCTTTGATCCTGGACACAACTCATTTCCTTAAATATCTGTGCAGTCCCAAGCTGGCTACTTGTTGGCATCTTTCTTTTCATACTGTTGGACTTGCCCCAATCATTACCCACTTTTTTACTTTCTTCTTTCTCTCTAATATTTCCTTGGCATGAGACTTTCTTGTTAATAATCAAAAGTTTAGTTCATTTCTAAGGTTCTGCTATATCAAGTTCTAGATTACCAGCATCTCCCATTCACTTCCCCCTCCATTCAGTCTCGTTTTTATTAGAGCTAACCTTCTTCTTTTCTCAATGATATATGAGACATCTTTAGGGAGAAATATTACCTGAGTTTCAAAAGCATTGGCTATGAACCATCATTGATTATCAAGAGAAAGTCTTAATACCCTTCTGCTTCTTGTCACTACATCTGGGAAAAACAAAAGATGGTATTTCTGTGCTCTGGTCTTCTCTTAATATACCCACTGAAATGACTTCAAGGAAACCCTTTAAGCATGGTACTCAACATGAGAAATAAGGGCTTGGCAACCAAAACTTAATCAACACAATGCTTTATGAGAATCATGCCATTGAAACTTTATGTAATTTCCTTGTTACGCATTAATGTCAGGAGGATAAAGTAGAGCCCACTTCTGGAAAAGAAATCTTTCCTTAATACATGATAAGCACAAAAAACGTGAGTTCAGGACAATTTTTGTTCCAAGATCAACTTGGCTATGTAAAAAAGTTTAAGTATACTCCACTGATGTTCCATGAAAATGTAGCTTCTGTGTTTCCTCAGCTCTATCTTCTTCAGTTGCCATGGGTAACATGGAAAGGATTGGAGGAGAGCGAGCAATATAACTTGCTAATCAGAAGCATCTTAGCATTCTACAGTTTAGAGAGGTTATCTTAAAATAAACTTCCCAGGCAAATGATCAGTTAATTTGAAGTTGAACCATGTACCAGAGTAGTTTATTTTTTTCCTCTTTCTCAACATGAATTCTATGCCTAAAATATGATAAAAGTTGTCAGATCACATTGACTTGGGACTTGGGTTGAGGGTGTGGGGTGCTCTTGTTCCACACCCCTCTTTCTGGTCTCTGCAGTTAGGCAATGATATTCATCTTCATGTCATACATTTTGCTGGGATGAAGTAGATTAAAGTGGATCCGGCCTGTGCTATCTACTGTCAAAGTCTGTGGTGGAGGACTGTTTGTTGCTTTGGCTTTGTCAAGGCTTAGTGGCAATCTCTTTGTTGAAATGAGCCCACTTCTGGTTTTTTGTGATATCTCCAAATACACACACACACACACACACACACACACACTCTCAGACACACACACACACACACACACACACACACACACCACCTCCCTGAACTGGGTGCTCTGTGCAGGGCACACAGCCTCGCTCTCGGGGAGGAGGAGCAGGTCTCAGGTAGACCTACTGACACCTCCTCCACTACTGCTTCTCCATTGTCATGGTTTGGGTCTGAATGCCTCACAAATGCTCATCGAGAAGGCTTGATCCCCAAGGCAACTGTGTCATAATTGGAGTCTCTAGTGGGTGATTGGATCACCAGGGTTGTAACCCTCTCAGTGGGTTTATCCATTGATGAAATTTTTTTAGAAGATAGATTTTTTTTTACTTTAAAGAGAATAAAACAAAGAAGGGCAGAACAAAGCAGATCAGAACAGAACAACATAAGCAACACAACACTTTATAATAAGACAACTGGAAATTAACAGTAGCTATCACAATATCTCTTTCTCTGCTATAGTTGAGCATAGTTTCAAATACAATAATATCAAACATAACAAAATAGTATAAAACCATTCAAAGAATGAAAGAATTACAGGGGATTCTGAACCAAATAACAGAGAATGATCAGTGGGTACTATAATATCTCATTTTCAATAAAAAATTTTGTTTATACTATGACATATATTAAAATCCCAAAAAGACACAACATGATAGAACCAATGGTAATAGAAGAAGCTTCTATTCTTAGGACTTCTAAACAAGATGATATTAAATTAGCAATAGCTGTCATAATGTTTTGTTTTCATCAAAACAGCTCTTCATACCATCGTGCATAATAAAGTCAAACAAAACAGAATAAAACCATTTGAACTGAGGAATGAAAACATTGAAAGGCTTCAAAGCCATGAAATGGGAAATCATGATTACCATAAAATCTTACATACTCTTATCAACTTTCATACTAGGGAGACTATACAGTATTTACACATGTGAATTTGGTTTATTTTGCTTATGAGTATGATCTCAAGTTGTGTCCATTTATTTATAAATATCTCAATATGAAAATTCTTTATAGCTGAGTAGTACTCCATTGTATAAAAATGCCACAACTTTTTTATCTATTCCTCAGTTGATGGGCACTTAGGTTGTTTCCAAGATCTGGATATTACAAATTGTGCTGCTATAAATATGGGTGCACATATATCACTGTGGTATGATGTTTTCAGATCTTCTGGGGATATCCCTAGAAGTGGAATAGCTGGGCCAATGGGACTTCCAGACCCAGCTTTTTGAGGAAACTCCAGACGGACCTCCACAGTGGTTGCACCAGTCTACATCCCACCAACAGTGCAGAAGAGTTCCTTTTCCCCGACAGCCTCTCCAGCACTTGTTGTTGGTAGTTTTTTTTATCCTGGCCATTCTTTCTGGAGTGAGACGGAATCTCGGTGTGGTTTTAATTTGCATTTCTCTCATGATTAATGATGATGAACATTTTTCATGTATTTATTTGCCATTTGTATCTCTTCATCTGAGAACTGTGTATTCATTTCAGATGCCCATTTTTGTGTTGGATCTTTGAATTTCGAGGGTCTGATTTTTTTTTAATTCTTTATAAATTCTAGACAGAAGTCCTTGGTCTAAGGGACTATCCATTAAGATTTTTTTCCCAGTTTGTGGGTTTTCTTTTCACTCTGCTGGAAATCTCTTTCGACATGCAGAAACTCATTAATAAGATGTAGTCCGAGTTATTGATTATGAGAAGTATTTCCTGTGTGGTTTGATTCTTGTTCATGAGTTCTCTACCTACCCCCTATATCTTTGAGATTTTTACCTACTTTGTCTTTCAGAAGATTTAGTGTTTTTGTTTTAATATTTAGATCTTTGATCCATTTAGATTTTAGTTTAGTACATGGTGATAGTCATGGGTCTAGTTTTAGTCTTCTGCATATGGATAGCTAAATTTTCCAGCACCATTTGTTAAAGAGACTGTCATTCTTCCAGCGAATATGTTTGGCCCCTTTATCAAAGATAAGATGGTTGAGTGAGTTTGTGGTTGTCATTTTATCTTCCAATCTAGTCCATTGAGCTTCATGTCTGTTTTTATTCCAGTACCATGTTGATTTTATTACAGTAGCTTTGTAGTATAATTTCAAGTCAGGGATTCTGATGCCTCCTGCCTTGCCTTTGTTGCTTAGAATTGCCTTTGCTATTCTAGGTCTCTTCTGGTTCCAGATGAATTTTAGGAGTGATTTCTCTAGATCTATGAGGTATGTTAGTGGTATTTTGATTGGGATTGCATTGAATCTGTATAGTAATTTTGGGAGAATGGCCATTTGCACAATGTTTGTTCTTCCTATCCATGAACAGGAGATATCTTTCCATTTTCTGAGGTCCTCTTTGATTTCCTTTTTCAGGGTATTATAATTTTCCCTGTATAGCTCTTTTACTTCTTTTGTGAGATTAATTCCTAAATACTTCAATTTTTAGATGCTAGATTGAAGGGTGTGGCTTCTCTTATTTCTCTCTCAGTATTTTTGTTGTTAGTTGTTTTTGAGTATTGACTTTGTATCTAGCTACCTTGCTGAATTTATTTATTATATCTAGGAGTCTTTCAATAGAATTTTGGGGGTCTTCTATGTAAAGTATCATGTCATCTGCAAATAATGATAATTTCACTTCCTCTTTTCCTATCTTTACTCCTTTTGTGTCTCTTTCTTGTCTTATTGCTCTGGCTAGTATTTCCAGTACTATGTTGAACAGGAGTGGTGACAGGGGCATCCTTGTGCCTGATTTTAAGGTAAAGGCTTTCAGTTTTTGACCATTTAATATGATGCTGGCTGTTGGTTTGTCATAGATGGCCTTTATAATACTGAGGTAAAGACCCTCTATTCCAATTCTCTGCAAGATTCTTATAATGAATGAGTGTTGGACTTTATCAAAAGCTTTTTCTGCATCTATAGAGATAATCATGTGGTTCTTACTTTTGGTTCTATTGATATGGTGGATTACATTTATTGATTTACATATGTTGAACCATCCCTGCATTCCTGGGGTGAATCCCACTTGGTCATGGTGTATAATCTTGATGATTTGCTGCATCCTGTTTGGCAATATTATATTGAGAATTTTTGCATCTATGTTCATTAAGGAGATTGGTCTATAGTTCTCTTTTTTAGTTGGGTCTTTCTCTGGTTTTGGTACTAGAATAATATTTGCTTCCAGAAATGACTTAGGAAGAATTGCTTCCCTTTCAATTTCATTGAAGAGTTTCAGGAGTGTGGGAATTAAGTCTTCTTTGTATTTCTTGTAAAGTTCTGCAGTGAATCCATCTGGGCCTGGACTCTTCTTTTTTGGCAAGGACTTAATTATGTTTTCAATTTCATTAATAGAAATTGGGTTATTCAGCAGTTTTACATCTTCCTGATCCAGCTTTGGTAGTTCATGTGTATCTAGGAATCTGTCTATTTCTTCTGTGTTATCGAACCTATGAGAGTAGAGGTTTTCAAAATAGGTGTTGATGATCTCCTGTATTTCCGCTGAGTCTGTAGTAATTTCATGTTTTTCATTCCTTAGTGTATGAATTTGAGTTTTTTCTTTCCTTTTTAAAATAAGGTTGGTGAGGGGCTTATCTCTTTTATGTATTCTTTCAAAGAACCAACTCTTTGATTCATTGATCCTTTGTACTGCTTTCTTAGTCTCTATTGCATTAATTTCTGCTCTGATCTTTATAATTTCCTCCCTTCTTTTGGCTTTGGACTTGGCTTGCTCTTCTTTTTCTAGATGTTTGAGTTGTAGCATCAGGTTGTTTATTTGTGTTTGTTCTGTCTTCCTGATGTGGGAACTCAGTGCAATAAATTTTCCTCTAAGGACTGCTTTCATTGCATCCCACAAAATCCGGTAAGCTGTGTTTGTATTTTCATTTGCTTGTAGATATTGTTTAATTTCTTCTTTAGTTTCCTCCATGACCCACTGGTTGTTCAAGAGTGTATTACTCAGTTTCCATGTGCTTGTGAGGTTTTTGCAGTTGCTTTTATCGTTAATTTCTAGTTTCATGGTACTATGATCTGATAAGATGCATGGGATAATTTCAATTCTTTTGTATTTACTTTAATATGTTCTGTGGACTAGTATATGGTCTATTTTAGCAAATGTCCAATGTACTGCTGAGAAGAAGGTATATTCTGATGTTGTTGGATTGAATACTTTATATATGTCTATCAAGTCCATCTGTTCACAGGTGTGATTTAGTTCCGTTATTTCTTTGCTGATTTTCTGTCTAGTTGATCTGTCCCTTTGTGTCAATGGTGTGTTAAAGTCTCTTGTAATAATTGTGTTATTGCTTATTTGATTTTTCATTTCTGTTAATATTTCCTTTATATAGCTGGGTGCTCTGGAAATTGGTGCATATATATTTAAGATTGTTATCTCTTACTCTTGAAGTTCTCCCCTAACTAGTATGTAGTGACCTTCTTTATCTCTTTGGATCATTCTTGGTTTGAACTTCACATTGTCTGCAAACAG
>PVJX010040854.1:0-14961 GCA_004027295.1 Dolichotis patagonum | reverse complement strand
TTTGTGAGCCGTGTACACTGCCAGTATAAATATAACCCATTATGACTTTATTGTCTTTTTCTTGCCACATTCTACATTTACATCTGCATCTTCAGTTTTAAAGAGATTACAATCAACGCTAATAATAACAGTGACCACAAAGAATGAACTGGATGATTTGGAAATAATATAAAATAGTCATCATAAGGGTCTTGGTTGAATAGTATGAAGTCATAGAAATTTTCAAAAAAGAGAGGCTAGCTTTGTTTTTTTTCCTAAAATAAAATAGATTTGAAAATAATATCAGTACGAAGATTGACAGCAGTAACTGAGAGCATTTTAAGGATTTTCTGGCATAATTCAGCTCCTCATCAATAATCATTTGGTTCCTGATCACAGCTGGCTCAGATTTTTTTCTTTACACATTGGGATTCATTGGGAGTCTTTACTAAGCGATCTTTGAATATGGCCTTGTAATTCAGAGTTCTTTAGAAAAAAATTCTTTAGGTCATGTCTATTACTTTGGAGTCTAGTTCCCTAAACTGTGTGACCTCAGGTTCCACAACTGCAGATTGAGGTCTCTAAATTTTATGAACTATGAAGCTTTACTCTCATACTTCTAAGACATTTGCTGTCAAAAGACTTCTGTGCCTTTTCCACCTGAAAAATAAAAACTATTCTTTTAGATATGCATAAATCTTTTAATAAAACATATAACTTTTTGTCCAATTTTGTAGCACAACTTCACCCACTTTAATCTGATTGCTTTACACCTTCCCTATGCGGACACAAACAAAAAGAAATAATTCAAGATTAGGTTTAAATTCTCCCCAATATGCATATGTGCACGATTGTTTTATACCATTTGCATATCTCTTATTATAAAGCTGTTCACGTATTTACGTCTTTTTGGGTATGTACAGATAAATAACTCATAAAATCTCACAATTTTTATAAGATGGTATCCTTACGAGAGCTTTAAATATGCAAGATATTTAAAGCAAACTATATTTCTAAAAAATACCAAGTTCAAACAGAATCATAACTGGATTTTTAATAAAAATATTTTAGTTTGAGACTAACCTCATTTGTTAAATTTTATGATCAATTTATTCTCTAATATAGATTGGTATGTATCTTTTTCAATTTTTCATTTTGGGCCTCTAAGCATAGATTTATAATATACTCCACAACACCTGTGCTACCCTATACATTGCACTGAAGTAGATAACTGCAACTGAAGAGAGAAAGAAGGGGGTCTCCGAGTTTTACTCTAGTTTTGAAGGAGGTGAAAATAATGTAAACAGGATGAAGATAGAGAAGCCCTTCCAAAAATGCACAGAATGTGGGAAAATGGTTCATTTTAAGGGCATGACCACATTGACAGCAAGAAAGGAAAGCTAGCCAGAAAGAGTGAACCGCAGCATGCTGTGCTGGGGAGAAGAAACAGACTCATCTTGTCTGCCACAGAGGGAGAGGGAGCAAGACCTCAGTGTGTGGTGTTTCTGCCATCACAGCCCTGATCACTGATTTCGCTTGACTATGTCATCATGTCACACAGGAATGTAGCTTAGTTTGTGATCTTCTTCAGATTTATTTCTAAGTTTATTCTGAAGTTCTGTAGTATTTGAGAAGGAAAGTGTTCTTTCTTTTTTTGCTTTGTTTTGTTTTTTGGGTCTTTTTGATTCTGAGAATGGAACTCAGGACCGTGTGCTTGCCAGGCAGGCACCATGCCACTGAGCTAAATCCCTAGAAGAAAAACATCTTAGAGACTTTGCTTATGACTGTTTATAATTGATATCTATTTAATATAAATAAATAAATGACTCCAAACAATATTTTTTAAAAAGCATTCTGTATGGTATGGTTTTGATGAAGAAAAATCAAATGTCGTGTCAACTTATTATAGAAATTGATTCTATAGTTAGAGCCATAAGCCAGTTTTAAGAACTTGTTTTAAAAAGAAAACTTTTCCCCAGTATTTACAGGATTCTTTTTGATTTTTAAATAACCTGAGACAGTTTAAACACTGCATCCACATTTGTCTTAATTTTTACTTTTTTTTAAATTTGCACACATTTGTCATACATACTGATCACTTTCTTCATAGAGAATTTGTACCTGTTATATCTTAATTCTTTCTTCCCCACGCCCCTCCCAACACTTTCTCCCCTCCCCATTTACAAAAGCTTTGTTCCTATTTTTCCCCTCCATTTCTTTTCTTTTTCCCCCCTTCTTTTCCTCCCTCCTCCTCCATCCCTTGTTCCCTTTGCTGTTTGGACGTTTTCTTCCTACTTTCCAACATCCATCATCCATTTTGGTCCTTATCCTTTTGGCTTTACAGACAAGAACAAAAAGGAGATATTTATTTATATGTCTCTGATTTATTTCATTCAAAAGTATGGCCTCACAGTGCATCCATTTACCTAAAAATGTCTCCAGATACTGTTTTATGACAGTGTAGTACTCCATTATACACAAAAAACACATTTTCTTGTTCATCCATCAGTGGACATCTGGGCTTTTTCTAATGTTTAGCTATTACAAATTGTGCTGCTATAACATCTATTGCTGTGGTGTATGGTATGCTGTGCCTTTAATTCTTTTGGGAAGATACCAGCTATTCTAATTGGCTATCATCAATACATCAGTCACTAACAAATACTGGCAAGTCTGTGGAGAGAAATGAACACTTCTCCACTCTTGGTGTAGGTACGACCAATATGATATCAAATGGAGATTCCTCACAACTGTTGATGATAGCCATTCTTTCTGCAGTGAGATGAAATCTCCACATTGCTTTAATTTGCATTTCTCTAATGACCAGTGATGTTGAACATTTTTTCACATATTTATTTGCTATTTATACTTCATCTGAGAAGTATCTCCTTTAGATGCTAATTTTGAAAGCGAGTGTTTAAATTTGGGGGATTTTTTATTAGTTCTTTAGACATTCCATATATTTGTACTTTATCTGTGGGATACCTGATAATTTTTTTTCCCATTCTGTGGCTTGTTTCTCCACTATGCTAGTGGTTTCTTTTGCTGTTCAAAGCTTTTTAGTATGACAAGATTCTAATTGTTGATTCTTTGTAATATTTCCTGTGCAACTTGACCAAACTCTCATTTGTTTTATGTAACATGTTGCTAATTGGGAAGATATTTTGAAAATTCTAAGTTTATTTGTCAGCTTATATTTTATATTTCCTTAATGTTGTAAGTTAGATTTTGAAATATTCCTTTTGTTTCACCAATACACTGTCAACTCCTTCACTAGGCTCTTGTCTCTTTCTGAGTAGACAGCTGAGCTATCTTCTGTTATGCTAAGAACAGGAAATATTTGCAGTCCTTGAAACTGGAAATTGAACACATGTTCAGGGCTGCTGCATAGCAGGGGCAAGATAAGATAAAGGCTGAGGACACCTGTCTCCAACTCCAATTAACTAAATAAAGACTGTAGCTGCAGGCATTTCACCCCTGTAGTGAAATGCAACATGGAGATCTTCTAAGGTACTTCTCCTTGTTAACATAATTTGTTACTTGCAAAGTCCTTGAACCACTCCCAAGGTCTGTTCAGTTTCCTGTGTTATTTGACAAGAATATAATAAATACAGACTGCTCAGAGCCATTCCCTGTCTTAGCCACTAGAGTCTCGCACTCTGTAGAGGACTTTAATCCTCCTGGAGCCCTAAAATCATTACCACTTATCTCACTTATTTAAGCCTTTACTGTACACTTGTTTGGAAGATTGGGGATCTAGGCCACTTCACCCACAAGGAAAGGAAAGGGAAAGTACTTGCATACCATTTCTTGCAGGGAGAAGAACCAAGTAAAGCACTAAACATTATTATCTTGGTTTAAACACTTGTCTCATCAAGATAATTTAATGTTAAAATACTCTTCATTGCCATGATGTAAAGTTTGAAGACTGAACACTAACTCTTCTGTGTACAATAGATATATACACTTTTAAATAGCTGTTTCTCATAATACAGAAAGATCTTTTTGCTCGTGATTTAAGTGGCTTCTTTAGGATATCTCTGGGAAGTGCTAGAACAGAGTTTTTGTGTTAGTACGTAGAATGCTCCAACAACCTGTTTGTTGAATGAATAAATGTACATTTTAACTTGACTATTTTAACTAACCTAATTGACTATAATAGCTTGCTCATTATTATGACTGCACTCCTATGAGGGGCAGTTTATTCACATTCTCAGTATATTGACTATTACACATAAGTTCACAACAGATATTTACATTTTAATCAATGCTTCTTCAATTTACAACATGGAGACATTAAAAGTCAGACTTCACGTGTTACCTTCATGTTCATTTTTGACTACATAATGAATTCACTCATTAATATTTTAAAAGTTTTACCTATTGTATATGCATATATTGGACACTAAGAAATGGATATTTTAAAACATTTCAGATAGATTTGTTTTGCATCCAAGAATTTTCAGTCTAGCAGTCATGTGATTCCTCTTAGATTATCATGCAATCATTATTGTATCTAATTGCTTAATTGGTTTCTTATAAGAAAATTAAACATAAAGACTCCCTTTGGCTTCATCATACTTTCTCATTTAATTTTTCCAATGATTACACAAAGTAGATAATGCCATTTTCATCTCTATTTCATGTCTTCCTCTCACTTCCCGCTGACAAGGTCAAGTGACTGGCCCCAAAGCATTGGCCTTTCTCTCACCCTTTTCTTACTCTTTTCTCAACCATTTTTCAAGGAGATTTGCCACAAAGCCTGGCAATGCAAAGGGTAGGCCCTGAATACAAGATTTTTAAAATCCCCATTACTAGCTATGTATGTTTAAGGTTGTCATTTACCTGACCCATAAAACATGTTCCTGACCCATAAAATAAGTTGTGTAAATTATAAAAGCAAAAAATATGTATGGAAGGGCTATGTAAACTACCAGGTACCCTTATGTCCATAAATTCAATCTTTCCCTATCCATGAAATAAAACATTTTCCTATCAAATATATTTCACAAGTACTAGATGAACATATCTCTCCCATCCTCCATTCATTACCACTGGTCCATCAAGAGGAGAAATGCGTTTTTCCACATTCTTGAATATGGATAAACCCTGGGGCATTTTAATCAACAGAATATGGAAGGACAGATCCTGCCCTAGTACTGGGCAGAGCCCTTTATTGGTCCTAAGGTGTCCATTCATATTATGCGTCTTCAAAGCTTTTTCTGAACTGTCAGTCTTGGAACGTTTCTTCTACAGACTTCTACAGACTTCATTCTCTGAGAAATCCAAGCCACTGGAGGACAACCTATGTTAGTGTTCCAGTCAAGACTGTTAGGTGAGCTCCCAATAATGAGTCACACACAGCTGCCAGCCATATCCATGTGCAGTGTTGATTCCACAGGTGTCTGCACTCACAACCAATTGCCAACAGCAGTAACGGGAGAAACCTGAGTTAGCCCCAATCAGCTTAGAATGTAGTTTAAGAAACTTGAGATAGTAGTACATTGTTTTAAGGCCCTAAGTACTCAGGTAAGACAACAACCAGGTTGCCAGATGGTCAATTGCGAGACTCTTCTGAATGTCACTAACTTTAACTGCCTCTGAATTCATTAACATGATTTTTCAAATAAAATACTTTGTTACTTTCATTATACTGTTGTTACATATTTTTAAAATGGTGTTAGCTTATTTTAAAACTATTTTTCCATGTGTTTGACAAATCACTGTGAAAAATTAAAACTTATAAACATAGAATTTGCATATGAAGACTTAAAATTGAATTTATATTCTATTTTTTATGTCAAGTTTTGGGGATTTAGTTTAAATTTATTTTCAAAAGTAATGAATTTTAAAGACTCAGTAAGATAGATTTTCAAATATCAATTCTCCTGTATTTTAAGTAATCATCTCAGGTAAATTATAACCAGGTGTTTGCATCTGAATTTTTCTTTTATGGTGATTATTTTTTCCCAAATGGAAACTGCACTACTTTTTTATAATTATAAAAGCACTACACACTAATTATTGAGTATTGGAGCACAGGCTGATAAAAGAAGGTGTAAGAGCCCGCTAAATAGTCATATCATAAAGAAAATGTTGGGCCAGGGATGTAGCTTAAAGGCACAACACCTGCCTGGCAAGTATGAAGTCAAGAGTTTGATTCCAGGTTTAAAAGTAAAATAGAATAGAATACGGGAAATGTTAAATAACCAAGTATTTTTGGCAGGATCTTTCATTTTGTTATAATTTGATTAATCTATTATATGAAGACAATAATGATACCTTTTAAGCTTGGTTTTGGATTATGTAAAATAATACATACTAGTAATTTAAAGTATCATCTAGAAAATAGCAAATATTCAATAAATATTAGCATCAATTAATAACAGTTTGGTATATTAGCGTATTTCTTTCCAGATGATATTCTGATGTGCATAATTACATCTATATATCTTTAGCAGAAAGTCATCATAAATTCTTTTTTTAAACCAAGTTTTGAACCCTTCACTACATTAAATGAAGTTGGTTTCATAAATAATGTTGAATGGTTTACTTTTTTAATAATTGTATTTAATCTATTTATAGTAAAACTTATTTTAAAAGGATCATAGATTCCATTGTACTTTCTTTAATTTTTTTTCTTTTCTTTATTTTTTAAAGTGCAGCATATCGAAACCAAGGCTTCATACATGTGATTATTTTAAAGTAATTTGAATTAGCATATGAAATATTTCAATAAACATCTTTAGCTTGAAAATTATCTTACATAGAAGATTTCACAAATAGGAATTCTGGGATAATCTTATGAAAAAGTATAGAAACTTTGTTCAAATATGTCAGAATATTTTGTGATCATAATTATTGACTCTAAATCCTTATGCCAATAAAAGACTGCTGATCTAAATGAAGACAAAGAATACTGATGAAAATAATTTTTTAAAATCCACAAGAGCTAGAAAAATTTAAAACCAGAATTCCATGTTATAAGGCCTCCTACACAATCAAATTTATTTCAAACTTTTAATATCTACATTAATTTCAGTGTACCACAAACAGAACCCTTCTTTGATTGTGTCATGGAAAATTCTAAAGAAAACTTAAGTGCATGTATATCTCAAGACAGAATTTGGACATGATATATGAAGTCCTAGTGCTAAAAAATTGTGTGAAACTGAGGTGCCTCATATAACATTGCAAGGTCACCAATAATCAAGGAATACAGTATTTTCTAGAAGCTGGCAAAAAAAAAAATTAAAGGAAATTGACTCATTCCCCAGAATTATCAGCCACACATAGCTCTGAAAAATATTTGGAATTTCTGACCTATGGGACCATAAAATAAATTCAAACTTTTTAAGTCACTATATTTTTGGTAATTTGTTACAGCAGCAACAGGAAACTAATACATTCCCAATGAGGTTAGTTATGATTTAAAAAATAAATCCTACAGTTCAGTTTTTGTAGAAAAGTAGACATATATGTAAAGTTTGTTGCAGAAGAAATAAACCTAAAACACTTGTAATGCCAATATATATAAACTGCCAAGCTCTGCTTAGAAATGTGATATGTGTCGCATATCTTTGTGATCTACACACTTCCTCTCTCAATGTTTTTACATAACCTTCCATTCCAGTGCACTTATAATGGCACATAGTGCATTGAATTTTGAGATAATGAATTTCACTTATCTCTGTAGCTATGACAAAATGAAGTGATTTATTTCTTGAAACTAGGATCTCTAAGGTACTGGTAACCATTATCCCCTAAACATTATGAAGAAATATACCAAGGGTGTGCAGACAAATACAACCAGTACGATTATTTTAGGTCTGACCCTGGCATGAATCATAGCCATGTAGTTTCTTTTAAAATCTACTATGGCAAGTTTATTTGCTCATTAAAATTGGTTTAAAATCTTTGTTCACACATGGGTCATGTGCTTTAAGTAATCATTAGCATAATGGCGTAACTTCAACTTCTTAACAAATGAGTTATCTTATATACTAATAATGCTATTGACTTTTCTGAATTATGTAAAAACCAAAAAATAATTTTAAATATACTGAGGACATCCAGATGAAAAGGTAATTAGAATGTTTTGTAATTATGCATTACGTTGCCCTTGGTAAGTTATTTCAAAGAGAAAAGAAAAGGCCACCATTTTAAAATTCTGCTTTCTAAATGAAGATAAGAAGTTTCTCTAAATAAATAAAGAAATAAATAAAGGGGATGAGGGCAGGAGTTTAGCTCAGTGGTATGAGTGCCTCCCTGGACAGCACGAGGTAATGAGTTCAATCCTTGGTACCAAAAAAAAAAAATCTCATTCTCAGGTCCAGTAAACTATGAGAATGATATGATTATGTGGCAAAATAATCAAGGGCTTCATTTTAGACCTCCTTGCTGATAGGAAACTTACTTAAATATTAGAAGCGCCATTCACATTTAGACTATTGCATGAATAATTGACCTAAGAAATTAAAAAATATCATGAATGATATACAAAATGATATAGCAGTCCAGTTATGTGTCTTCAAAAATTGGATCTGTACTCCAATGTCATTTTTGTATTCTGATAATTAGAATGACAAACTGATTAAATGTTTCTTAAAACCACTTGCAGTTTCATCTTACACCTATATTTCTTGTGCATGCCAGTCTGGGTCAAGCCCACTGCCTTGGGTACAAAAGGAAAGTGCCCTACAATTGAGCAACACTTCCAGTGCCACACAACTTATGCAAGTACAAACATGTTTAAATATACCATCAGTGATTTACCCATTAAGAGTTATGAAGAAAACTGTGACTTTTTTAGTTGCCTTTGCTAAAATTCCTCTTCATGCATTGAGAGCTGCTACCTTGCCCTAATCATTAGGACTTGTGAGGAGAACCAATGAAGGGGACACGTAAATGCACACCAAGCTTAAATGTATTTGTTTTTAAAAAAGACAAAATTTTCTGGAGAAATTTTGTTTCACCTTTATGACTTGATAAAAAAAAGTACAGAATGGAGTTTACAGTTCATATTTTGGGGACTGTCTGTCTCCTTCAACAGAACTGCAGAATGAAACAGCTTTAACATTTCTAGCTAGAGATACACAGAAAATGCAGGTATGTAGATATACTTAATCTTGTCTGTTTTGTTCTAAAGCAAAAAGGAAGAGCTGATTCAAATTTACCATGTACTGTCCCGGTTTTAGACAGCCAAATGAGTATCACTTTTTCTCCAGAGCACAGTGAACAAAGGGGTAGGGAGAGGTAAAGAATGTTAATATTAGTCTGACTCCCAGGCCTGGTGAGAACTGTCAGAAAAGAGGTAGAAGAAACATCAATCACCAACTGGATTAGGAGATTGTTGCCAGCACATTTTCTATGCAGGTTTTTCAGTTTAAAACAAAATATAAACTCAATCTAAAATGAAGTTTATAAAAGATAAAGGACATATTTTTAAATGGACTTCCTCAGTCTGTTCTGTTTATTTTCTCATGTGGGTACCTTGCCTATCACTTATATGTTACCTGATTCTAGCTAAGAAGGGTAATTTTTCATAATTTTCTGGAAGACAGGTAATCATATATTTTCCCCCAGACAGTTTGCTTTTAGTTGTCAACACCATTTTTGAGGATGCTTTGAATTTTTTTGTCCCCTCAACAGTAGCCTGTTAAGCCAATGTCTAAAGAAAACAATGAAATGCCCTCCTGTCACTAAGGAATCATAACTTCTGGCTGATACCCACCAGTCATCTTGCAAATATCATCTGGATTAATTCTTTCTGAAGTGCCTTGTTTTCTGCCCACAGTGAAACTTCATATACCAGTTAACATACCTCAATCTCCATGCAGTGTATCCCTGTAGATCGAACTACTATCCTCACAGTCTTCTTGTGATTGTGCTGTCAACCACCTTAACTTAAAAATGTCAGGGAAGACACATACCAGAAGTCTTTGCTAGGTATTTTTCCTATTGCCAAACAATAAAATTCAACAAATTTGCTGCTTTAAACAATGCCAATTTACTAGCTTACAGTTCTGTAGGTCAGAAGTCTGGACATGGTGTGACTAAGACCTCTGCTTTAAGGTTTTTTTCAGTCTGAAATGCAGCTGTTATTGCAGGACTGAAGTACTCATCTGGATTCAGTTACTGTTTAAAATGCACAGGTGAATGGCAGGATTCATTGCCTATGGCTGTAGACCTGGGTCCCCACTTTCTCACTCACTGTCCATTTAGTACTTACGAATCTCTTAGGGGCTCTCCTTCTTCTGATTCAGTGATTCCAGCATGAGAGTTTGCCTGCTGTCAGTCAATCAACACCACATTTGATTCTCTGCTCTGTGACTAAAGAAAGAAATCTGTGTTTGAAGGTCTCATGTGATTGTATTAAGTGTCCCTGAGCAGTTTCCCTTTCCTAAAGTCAACTGAACCATTTAAAATATAAGCTAATCATGGGAAGTTTAAATCTATGATATTCACAGTCTGGAAATTATGTAGGCAATGAATACCAGTGGTATGAAATTTGGGGGATCATTTTAAAATTCTGCCTCTCAAACACTTTTAATAATCGCTAAACAGAGAAATGCCTGATTATTCCTATTCTTATTTTTGAATCAGCTGTTTATTTTTACAGAACACTGTCCAAATTGAACTGAATTTCATCTGTCAAATTTTTAAAGTCTAAATAAATTAGCGAAATAAACCTGGTATTAAGAAGCAGACTGTGCTGGGCAAGTCCCTGGTTTTGCCTTAACAAGAACTAAAATTTAGACCTAGGCATTAGCAAGATATTTTTGGAGTCCTTTCAGTCACTTACTCCTGTAAAGTAGCCATGGTAATTCCATCTCTGAGAACTCTTACTGGGTGTTTAAATATCCTTAAGACAGTGTTAGGTCCAGAAGGATCAGCTAACAAATTCTATCCCATGTACTTGTTTTATTACACTTTTCTGTTCATTTTTGTTTTTGTTGTTTTTGGTTTGGGTGGGTTTTTTGGGGGGGCGGGGGGTTGGTCTATCTGGATTTTGTTTAATTGCAAGCATCTCCAATACATGTAACAGACAACATTTTGCCTTACTGGAAAATGTTACCTTTCCACCAAACACATTATTCACACATTATACTCAGTGGGCTTTTGTAGCCTGATAATTTATTTCTTGTGCCAGCTGCTTGCTTGGTACAGAAACTTTGCTTTAATTTGTTGCTCTCTTAGGTTATCATGAGAATCATGGGCACTAGCACCAAACTTGAAGCACTTTAAAAATTGATTATATAAGTGATTTATTTATTTTGCTTTTGTCCAATGTATTTAATACATTCTACTTCTGCATAGTAGGGTTCCAAAAATCCTTCCAAAGCAAATGTAATATTTTTAGCTCTGTTTTTCTTTCTATCCTGAGAGTACCTTCAGAGACCTAAATTTTTCCCTAGATAACCACTTCTGCTTTTTAATTCTTCCAAATACTTATGATTTTAATTATTGTGCATAAATCCCTTTTAAGTACAACTCAAATTATTTTTGATTAATTTTTACTATGTATTAACTTTCAACTCTTACCAGCCTCCTTGGTTCTATTTTATTATTTCTGCACTAAGGATGTACTTCTACAGTTTTTGTTTTTCTTCACTCATGTCTGTAGTATTATAATTTAACCATGTAAGTTATTTTCTTGGAAATACATTGTAGTGCTTTAAATGATTTTTGAGGGTTCACCTGGAATACTGAATAATTTTTTAATATTTTAAGTCTTTCAGTTTTTCACTGTTTTTTTTACTATTTTTTCTAACATTAAGCATGCCCCTTCTGATGCATAACTTTTAGTTCCTCTCACTTTCAATAAATTGCTGAATTTTTTAATGCTAAAATTTTTTAATGCTGCTTAGAATTTGCTATTCTTCTCACTACTACACAGAACTAAATCTATTATAATTCAAATTTGTAGAAGTTCTAAAGGAACTTCAATCTTATAACGCCATTTATCTTTTCCAAATACCTGAGTCCCACATTTGTCCTGATTAAAATGTATATAAATCTACACCAGGGCAAATGTAGTGACAAATTTTTATCATCATTATCTGGCTCCAGTCTTATAGATTATTTTGCCTTGTTAACATATCCAGCTGGTGATCATTATTCTATTATTTTGCCATATCTTTATTATTTAAATGTGAATTGTCTTGTTTTCTTGCCTGTTTTACTCTGATGAATTACTCTCCAAATGTTCTTTTGAGCATTCACACTGGCTAAGTGGAGAAACATTTAATAAAAGGACAATTTATAAAAGTATGCATAGGGTTTAGGAGAAGCAACAAGTAACGCTTCAGTGTTTCACAGTAATACTGAGAGCAATCAGAAGGGCTATGCAGAAAGAGTGATTATTACTGTGACCCCGAGACACTGATGTGTGATGAGGGCGGACCCACCGAGGATTAGTGAAAGACGGAGCCAACTCTGTGTAACCCAATTGGACTGTAGTCTGCAGAATATACTCCAGTATCACTCGCCTCCTTCCTTCCAATTTTTTGCTGGAAATCTCCACTGAATGAAACTCAAACAGAAGAGACAAAATAAGGAAATTCTCAATATTATCTATTATGAGTAGATGTTAAAAAAAAAAATGAAAAGGGAGCCTGGAAAAGCAAACTGATGAAATTCAGCAGAAATATGTTAGTATTTATACCACCATTTCAGTCCTTCTTAGATGAATTACAGCACATAGCAACCTTCAGTTAGTTTTCTGTGAAGCTAGGCTCCAAAATAATGCTCAGTTTCTCTGTATTTTGCCAAGCGTTCTTTTCCATCTTGGCTTCTAAAAGTAATTTTGGATTTAGTTTTGCATTCTCCAGTAAGATACAACCTGATTGCATTCCCCTGGAAAGTCTTTAATAAAACACATATTCTGACATACTTTGTGCTTCTTAGATATAATTCCTTGGGAAAAAAACTCCCACACTGTAAAGAGTATCTATGAAATCAATTCACTCACTCCCTATCAATTGAATTTTTTGGTACAAAGGCCTCTAATCAGGTTTTTATAGCAGTGTTATTGAATGAAAAAATATTGGCTCAACTTTTATTCTTATGGCATCAGTGATATAATATCATCTGCTTTCTCTGTCCCTGAAAATTCACAATGACAGTAAGGGAACAGAATCTAGGAAATTAATTATTTTCATCTGAAAAGCTTTGATCTCTTTCTTCTCTTATGTAGTACATGATAGGTCAGCCTGGATAGTGGTTTTATAATGTCCATTACAATCTGACCAATGTGCTCACTCTAATATATTTTTCAGTTCATTTTTACCATTTGACATGTGCTAAAAGTTTCCACTGACATCAAAAAGTGCCTCCTAGGGTCCTACTGTAGTGCCTAAATTCTCCATTATTGTAAAAACCTCTCTGATATAGAACTTTATCTTCAAACCATTCTATTCAAGTGGATTTAGATTACTTAAAATAAGTCACATATTGACACATTCACTGATCAGCTTAAACTCATCATGCAAAAAGTGCCATTGATATTTAGATGAAAATTCTTGTTTAGAGAAGCTACAGGCTTAAGCTTCAGCTAACAGAATTAACTCTAGTTGTTATGTGCAACACATTTCTAGTAATAGTTAAAAATCAGAGGAACACAGAGATTGCCTACTAAAACATCTAAAACCGAGCTGTTATATTCTCCTATTGGAAGACTAGGCTCCCCTATCTCTGAAGTCAGAAAGTACTTAGGCAAGACTGTTGGATAGGTATAGGGACTGGTAAATTTTCATAAGGACTAAAACTCAGGAGAAGTTTGGAAATAGTATCAAGGTCTAGGGAGGCAACTGTGAAGCTGTAGGCTTATAGGACAAGAATATAATGCATATATTAAGCGATCAACTACTCATAAGGGAAATGTGTGTATCACAAGCATATTTTGTCCTTTTCTCCAATTAAAGATAGATTAGTCCCTATCTTTCCATCAGTGACTTACAAGCTACAGAATTCAAAATTATTCTCTTATATTTCTTTTACAATAAAGATAACTTGGACTATATATGCACAGCAATATTTAGACCTTTTTACAGTTGGTTAATTTAATCATCACATGAAGTCAGTAATATTATCACCTCCATTTTAAATATTGGAAAAAACTGTGTATCAGATAAATTAAGTAACATTTTCCAAGGTGAGACACTAGAAGGTGGTAGACCAAGGAATCAAATTCTAGGAACCTAATACAGAGGCATTAGGCTTAACTGTCATACTGTATAGTCCCTGGGAATATAGGGACTACATGCAGCAGCTCAGGTAAATGATGCCTTTATGAACAAATTATGTCGTATTCATTTTACATTTTTCCCAGTGTACAACTAGACTATAGCTGTCATTCTCCTATTATTTTGAAAAGGTATTAGACTCGATTATGAATCCTGCCGAAGGTAAGACACAAAGCAAAATAAATGTGGTCTTTGGGACTTTGCAATGAAATATCTCTTTTGCTTGTTGCCTTTGCCAAAACATACCCAGAAAAAAATAAGCCATTGCAAAGTGATCCTTGCCATCAGTTATCTGCTGCAGGCAGACGCCTTGGGCAGCTTTTGAAAGTATGAACATAGGTAGTAGTGCTGAGCCCCAAAGTGTGGTACCAAAGCCCGGGAGATGATGTAATTTTTTCCTCTGCAAAAACACTAAGGTGCCTGATATTTACTTCCTCTCAGGCACAGAGAGCAACACAACATACTGTTTTACACTGACATTAAATGAGCTAGTTGCTACTGCAAATGGATAAGCTACATTTAAAAACTACAATAAATGTTTAAATGTAAAAGTTTTTAATTATGCCAGTAAATGACACATTGTCATTAATCCCCTTCAAAATACTTCCCCTCATCTTGGACATATTTATCCCATTGCTCTTGTCACTCTCTGAAGTAGTTCTAGAAGTGCTCTTTTGTGAGTCTCTTTTCATGGCTCCCTCAATGTCCTGAATTGATACAAAATGTTTACTGTTAT
>PVJX010040853.1:0-14986 GCA_004027295.1 Dolichotis patagonum | reverse complement strand
TCATTCTGTTTTCCTGATGTGGGAATTCACTGCAATAAATTTTCCTCTGAGGACTGCTTTCATTGCATCCCACAGGTTCCAGTAAGATGTGTCTGTTTTTTCATTTGCTTGTAAATATTATTTAATTTCTTCTTTAATTTCCTCTGTGACCCACTGATTGCTCAGGAGTGTATTATTCAATTTCCATGTGTTTGTGGGGTTTTTGCAGTTTCTTTTGTCATTAATTTCTAGTTTCATGGCACTATGATCTGATAACATGCATGGGATAATTTCAATGCTTTCCTGTTTACTTAATCATGTTCTATGGGCTAGTATATGGTCTATTTTAGAGTATGTTCCATGTGCTTCTGAATGTATATTCTGATGTTGTTGGATGGAACATTCCATACGTGTCTACTAAGTCCATTTTTTCACAGGTGTAATTCAGTTCTGTCATTTCTTTGCTGATTTTCTCTCTTGTTGATCTGTTCATTTGTGTCAATGTCATTTTAAGGTCTCCTGTTATAATTGTGTTATTGCTTATTTGATTTTTCATTTCTGTTAATATTTGTTTTGTATAGCTGGGTGCTCCCTAATTTGGAGCATAGGTATTTAAGATTGTTATCTCTTCCTCTTGAAGTTTTCCCCTTAACTAGTATGTAGTGGCCTTCTTTATCTCTTTGGATCATTCTTGGTTTGAAGTTCACATTATCTGCAAACAGAATAACAACTGCATATATTGCTGTGCCATGACATTTTCAATTTTTTTTTTCCAGAAGGGCAATAGCTGGATTGAATGAGACTTCCAATCCTATTTTTTGAGGAATCTTCTTACTGATTCCTATGGTGGCTGCTCCAGTCTACACTACTATCAATTGGGTCTTGAGTTTGAGGGTCCTGATGTTTTTGAATTCTTTATATATTCTGGATATAAGTCCTTTTTCTGACAGACAGCTGACTAAAATTCTTTCCCATTCTGTGAGTTTTCTTGTCACTGTGTGGTGATTTCTTTTGAAGTGCAAAACTTTTAATAAGGTGAGATTCCCCACTGTTGATTCTTTGAAGTGCTTCCCATGCAGTTTGGATTTTGTTCATGAACTCTTTGCCTAACCTTATGACTTCAATATTTTTCCCTACCTTGTCTTCCAGAAGATTTAGTGTTTCTGTTTTAATATTTAGATCTTTGATCCATTTTGACTTTAGTTTAGTGCATGTTGATCCACATGGGTCTAGTTTTAGTCTTTGGCATGTGGAAAGCCAATTTTCCCAGCACCATTTATTAAAGAGGCTATCTTTCTTCCAGTGAACATGTTTAGCTCCTTTGCCAAAGATAAGGTGGCTAAGTGTCTTTGTAGTTGTATTTACATCTTCTAATCTGTTGCATTGATCCTCAGGTCTATTTTTATTGCCATCATATGCTGATTTTATCACAGTAACTTTGTAGCATAATTTCAAGTCAGGGATTGTGATGCCTACTGCCTTGCCTTTGTTGCCCAGGATTGTCTTGCTATTCTAGGGCTCTTCCATTTCCAAATGGATTTTATGAATCATTCCTCTAGGTATGTAAGGTATGTTAATGATATTTTGATTGGGATTGCATGCAATGTATAACAGTTTTGGGACTATGACTGTTTTTACAATGTTAGTTCTTCCTAATCAAGAGCAAGGGATATCTTTCCATTTACTGACATCCTCTTCATTCTCCTTTTTTAGAGTACTATAGTTTTCAGTTTATAGATCTTTTCCATCCTTTGATAGGATGATTTCTAATATTTCATTTTTTGGATGCTATTGTGAAAGTTGTTATTTTTGTAATTTCTCTCTCAATGAGACTTTTATTTGTGTACAGAAATTATATTGCTTTTCAAGTACTGCCATTGTATCCAGCTACACTCCTGAATTTATTTATTAACTCTAGTAAGCTTTTGATGGCATTTTTAGGGTCTTCTATGTAGAGTATCATGTCATCCTCAGATAGTTATAATTTAACTTCTTCCTTCCTATCCTTATTCCTTTTATTTATTTCTCTTGTCTGATTACTCTGGCTAATGTTTCTGGCACTATATTGAATAGAAGTCATGATGTTGGACATTCTTGTCTTGTACCTGATTTTAAGGTAAAGGCTTTCAGTTTTTGACCATGTAATATGATTCTGGCTGCTCATTTGTCATAGATGGCTTTTATCATATTGAGGTAGATACCACTTATTCTCAGTTTCTGTAGGATTTTTTATCATGAAAAAGTGTTGGACTTTACCAAAAACTTTTTCTGCATCTATTGAGATGATCATGTGATTTTTGTCTTTGGCCTGTTAATGTGGTATATTACATTTATTGATTTCTGTATGTTAAACCGTTCCTACATTCCTAAGATGAATCCTACTTGGTCCTGATGCATAATCTTCTTGACAGTTTGCAGCATTCTATTTGCCACTATTTTAATGAGAATCTTTGCATCAGTGTTCACTAGGGAGATTGGCCTAAAGTTCTCCTTTTTGGTTGGATCTTTCTCTGGTTTTGGTGTCAGAGTAATACTTGCCTCCAGTAATGAGTTAGGGGAAATTTCTTCCCTTTCAATTTCATTAAAGAGTTTGAGGAGTATTGGCCTTAAATCATCACTAAATTTCTTGTGGAATGTAGCTGTGAATCCATCAGGACTTGGGCTGCTTTGTTAGTAAGTTTTAATTGTTTTCACTCTGTAGCTGATATTGGGTTATTCAGATTTGTTATGTCTTCTTGTTTCAGCTTTGGTAATTCATATGTTTCTAGGAATATGTCCATTTCCTCTACGTTTTCTACAAAGTAGGTGTTCATGATCTTCTGAATTTCCATGGGATCTGTGGCAATTTCTCCCTTTTCATTCCTTATTGCATGAATTTGAGTTTTTTCTTTTTTTTTCTTGATAAGGTTGGTTAGAGATTTATCAATTTTGTTTATTCTCTCAAAGAACACATTTTTTTGATTCATTAATTCTTTGTATTGTTTTCTTAGTCTCAATTGCAGTATTTTCTGCTCTGATCTTTATGATTTCTTCTCTTCTCCGAGCTTTGGGCTTTAGTTGCTCTTCTTTTCCTAGAAGCATGAGGTGTAGCATTAGGTTGTTTATTTGTGCTTGTTCTGTTTTCTCAATGTAAAAATTTATTGGTATGTATTTCCATTTTAGGAGCACTTAAATTGTGTCCCACAAGTTTCTGTATGTTTATCTGCATTTTCACTGAATTGTAGGTATTGTTTAATTTCTTCTTTAATTTCACTTGTAACCATTTGTTGTTCAAGAGGTTTTAATTTAATTTCCATGTGTTTATGTAGGTCTTGCCATTTCTTTTGCCATAATGATCAGGGCACCTTGATCAGATAATATGCACAGGATAATTTCCATCTCTTTGCATTTACTTAAGCATGTTCTATGGACTAATATATGGTCTGTTTTTGAGACCATCCCATATGCAACTGAGAAAAATGTGCACTCTATTGTTGTTGAATGGAATACTCTGTAAATATCTGCCGTCTATTTGTTCACATGTTTAATTCAGTTCTTTTATTTCTTTGCCAGCTTTTTTTCTAATTTATCTATTCTTTGTGACAGTGGGATAATAAGGTCCCCTGTTACAATTGTGTTATTGTATATTTGGTTTTTCATGTCTATTAATATTTGTCCTATATAGTTGGTTGCTTCTGTATTTGGTGCATATATGTTTATGAATTGTTAGCTGTTTCTGTTGAATTTTTCTTTATCTCTTTTACACCTGCTTTATCTCTTTTGATCATTTTTGGTTTGAAGTTTACACTGTTTACAAACAGAATATCTACCCCTGCTTTTTTCTGGGTTCCTATTTCATGGAGTATTTTTTCCATTCCTTGACTTTTAAGTATATGAGTTTCCTTTTGAGTCAGATGGGTTTCTTTTATACAACATATTGTTGGATCCTGTTTCTTAATGCATTCTGTTAGCCTATATCTTTTAATGGGTGAATTGAGGCCATTTACATTGATGGATGTAACTGATATGTACTGGGTTTAGTTTGTCATGTAATTTTCTTGCTGTTGGTTTTCTGCTTTTCTTCATTTAACTGCTTGCCATTTCTGGTGGTTTCTTTCTTCTGTTTTTCTGGGAATCATAGTCATTTTTGTCTCTATCTTTTATGTCTATTATGTCAGTATTCTTTCTAGGGTTGGCTTGGCAGACATAAATTTCTTCAGTTCTTTGTCATGGAAGTATCTTACTTCTGTATTAAATTTTGAAGAAAGTTTTGCAAGGTGTATTAATCTGGGTTGAAAGTTGTTGTCTTTCAGGGCTTGAAATACTTTACTCCAAGCTTGTCTTAATTTGAGGGTTTGTGCTGAAAAGTCTGCCATGAATATAGTGGGCTTTCCTTAATAGTTGAGTTGTGTCTTTTCTCTAACAGCCTGTAGTATTCTGTTTTAATGCTGAATTTTGGGATCTTAATTATTACATGTCTGGGTGTAGATTTATTTTGGTTATGGCTGTTTGGCATTGTATATGCCTCACTGATCTGTATATGTAGTTCTTTCCAAATGTTTGGGAAATTTTCCACTATTATTTCTGCAAATAGGTTTTCTTAAAAAAGTCATTTGCATTGACTAGCATTTTCATTGATGCCTATCAGTCTTATGTTGCTTCTCTTTGCATTGTCATGAAGCTGTTGAATTGTTATTTCATGTTCCCTTGTTATTTTTAAAAATTCTTTTCTTTCATAATTGCTAACTGTGATCCTGTCTTCAAGGCCAGAAAATCTATCCTCATCTTCATTCAAATGGTTTTAACAGCTTTCAATGGAGTTTTTTTTATTTCCTAGAAGTCTCTTTGAGTTTTTTTAATGTATTCTATTTCTTCTTAAATTGCTCATTCAAAGTTTCCATCATTGCCCCATGCTCCTATACTTTTTAATCTATGTCTTCTCTAGCTATGGTGAGTAATTCCTTTATTAAAGTTGTCATTTATTTCTTTACATGAGATATATTTCTAATCTGACTTCATTTGTAACCTCATGGGTTTGTTTCTTTATTTCACTTGCCATCTTTTCAGAAATTTCAAGTGTATGGTTTCTAATGTTGTCTATTTCAATGTCTCCTGTACTTGTTCCTGATGGACTGGACATTGGAGATTATATTTTGCTTGTGAATTTTGTCATTTTCACCACTTAAGTTAGTAAGTTGATCTTTCCAATCCCACCAGTCTCAATTGTCCTTATTGTGATTCTTAGAGTCCTACTGTATGGATGATGTTTGTCCAATTGCTGGGTCCCACAATTAAGGTGAGGACCAGTCACCTGCATTCCTTCTGCAGGATCTGTTGGGTGAATCTTATATTCTCCCTAGGCTGACTGGACTGGGAGTATTGATGTAAGCCAACCCTTAGCTGCTATTGTTACTAGAACATTAGGCTGTTCCAGGCTACCAGATTTACCTGGCTATATTGTGCACCTCAGCTGGGCTCCTACAGTGTCACAGAGGGTCTCCTAGGCCCTTTCAAGTTCCTCTGGGTTGGAGGGGGCTTTGTTGGTGCTCTCTTCAACCTACCTGGATTTCTCTTTGTGGAAGAAGGACTCATGTACATTTTTCCTGGAGTTGCCAAACTCCTACTGATAGAGAGGATTGACCTACTGATGGAGAGGATTGACCTGTTGACCTACTGAGGACCTCTGTTTGAGGAGTAAACTTACCACTTTGTTGCAGGCTTGCTGAGGTCCTCTGTGTGAGTAAGGGGTTACTGAGGCTTCCACACATCCACCACGATTCTGCAGGTGGTGGAAAGCATTGCTGATATTCTCTGGGCTGTTGAGAACTCCAGGGTGAAGGGGGAGGTGCTGTCAATGATCAACCAGCTACAGAGGTCTCCAGGGTGAAGGGGTAGGTGCTGCCTATGATCCATCAGCCCAGGGTGTCTGAGATGCAGGGGGAGGTGCTGCAGATGATTGGAGGTATTATTATTATTTTGAGATAGGGTCATGCTTTATAGTTCAGGTTGGCCTTTGACACAGATGCTCATGCTTCAGCCTCCAGTGCCATAATTACAGGCATGCACCACCATCCTTATTATGCACTGAATTTATTACCACTTCTCATTCAGTATAGTCTCTTATACCTGTCTCAGCCATAACACTAAATGTCACTTCTTTGGAAAAGTCTAAATTAACCCTCTGATTCTACCATAGGGTCTCCTGTTAAATGCTTTTGTGGTACTATATATTTTATTTGAAACATAATATATTACAAAGTGAAACGTAGCTCAAATTGAATAAAATTATAATAATTAAATATCTATATCACTATTATAAATTTCTCACTGATAGAGATCTTCTGTTTCTTAGTCATTGATGGGGCTGCTGGCTCATAGTAAGCAAATTTTAAGTGCTAAGTTAATAAAACAACCATTTAGTATGATTTCAGTTTTTCTTATTTTGAGTAAATTCCTATTGCATAGATCTGTAATATGCAGAAAAATTGATAAAATGTATTATGCACCAAAACGTTTACAGTGCATTTACAGTATTGCTAGTATATGTGTTGTCTCTATTAAAGATTTCTGGGTACAGATCTTTGCTCTCATAGTACCTTTGAGAAGTTACCCCATCAGTTTTAGTTTTACCATTTACAAAATGATAAAACTTTAAAAGTTTCTTCAGAGTTTCTTTCAGAGGAGTAAATTGAATAATGCAGACTAAACATTAAGTACAGTTTTTGTAACAGTATTTTTGCTATTGTTGAGTAATTAAAACTGTAGAAATATGCAAATGCAAACTCTTAAGATGATCGAAAATATAATTGACACAGTGGCTGGAGGTAAATATGGAGTCCTAATTGTTTTTCTTTGAATCACCATATGACCTTAGGCAAATCACAGATATCTCAGCATCTTTCTGTTTACAAAATGAGATAGAAACTCTTCCAGAAAATACAATGAGTAATGCTGAAGTACATTTTACCTTGATACCAAAATCGGACAAAACATTACAAATAAATGAAACTAAAAATCAGCATATATCATGAATAGATGCTAAAATGATTAATAAATGTCAGAAATAGACTAACAACATACAGAAAGAATAATGCATTGTGACTAAGCAGAGTTTTTCATAAAAATACAAAACTGGCTTCACATTTTATTTGTTTATTTTTTATTATTGTTTTATTTTGTGTTTTGGGACAGGATCTTACTATTTAGTTCAGGCTGGTCTTGAACTCATTATATAGCCCAGGCTGGCTTCAAGCTCATGGTACTCTTCCTGCTTCAGCCTCACAATGATAGAATTATAAGAATGCATTACCACACCCCACTCAGTATTTTAAAAATCAGTCAGTATAAATAAAAGTGATGGTCCCTACTTTTCATCCCTATATTGTGGGAGCCTGAGGCAAAAGAATCAACACATTCAAGCCAAATCTGGGCAATTTTCTTATTTAGGAAGATCCTGTCTCAAAACAAAACAAAATTCATAAAAGGACTGAGAAAGTACCTCAGTGCAAAGGCCCTAGATTTTCTTAGAATCACAAATTTAAAAAATAGGTAAATAATTAAACTAAACTAAACTAAACTAAAATTAATTAGTATAGTTAATCACATAACCAGACTAATACAGAAAAGTCATATCTCCATAATGCAAAAATAACCTTTGCAAAATTCAATTTCCATTCATAGTTTAGAATAACAATAACAACAATAGCAGCAGTAAAGATTTTCAGAAAAGTAAGAATGTAAGGGACCTTATTCAACCTGATAAAGGGCACAAAAATACACAACATATGCCATATTTACTAATAAATAAATGAATACTTTTATCCATAAGATTAGGTTAAAAACAATGATGTCCACTCATATAACTTCAGTCTCATTCCAGAGGTTCTGGCTAATGCAATAAGACATGCACAAAAAGTTATGAATGTATGCAACAGCATGAATGAATCTCAGTTATACTAGATTCAGTGAAAGAAATCAGACTCAACAAGCTACATAATGTATGATGGTATGTGATAGTCTGGAAAAGACAAAACCATGGTGATGGAAAATCTATCATGGGTTGCCAGAAGCTCTGTTTTCAGGGAAAGATTGGCTAAAAAGTGACTGAGAGATTTGTGGTAAGTGATAAAATTATTTTGTTTCTTGTTTGTGACTATCAAAATAGATTTATATATGAGAAAGTGATTCTTACATGTAAATTTTACTCCACAATCCTTCACAGAGAAAAGAAACTTACAGAAGAGAAACTTTGATGTGGATTTGTCTTTGAAATAAAATTTTGGCTGTGTTTTATTACCAATGGTTGCATGTTTTTCAGAAATCCAGATGTATCTTTGCTATTTTTTGGAGTTCAGTTATTCAGAAAGATGACTTATTTAATCACTTTTGATAAAAGATTGCAGAGGGCTACCTGAATAGATTCTATAATTTATCTGAGTTACCCAGTATATTTCCAATTTAATCTATATTTTTTTGCAAGCAGGTACAAATAAAGGTTTCTATCACCTGCAAGACAGTGCAGAGCAATGCATGGAAATAAGCACTTGAACAAGTAGCTGTTATATAAGGGTGTGTGAAAAGTACTCTAACAGAGATAAAAATCACATGGGAGCAGAAAAAGAAAATGTGGTTATCTGACTGGGTGTATCAAGGATAGATATAAGTGAATTGGCTCAGAAGACTTTTTGCAGTTGGAGTTGAGTTGGGGAAGCATAAATTGGAAGGAACAGCAGAAATACATACAGATGTCATGAAAAAACAGATGAATGGATCAGAAAGTGTGCTGTCTTCAGAGATAAGAGGTACAGTGGGGCTGAAATAGAGAGACCATGGGAACAGTCCAGTGAGGAAGACAGACTTGGAAAGGTAGACTTTTACTACACAACTTCCTCTGCTCAAGTGTTTGAACTTTATAGAGTTGTATAAGGAATAGGAGGAATATATTCAGAAATCTCAGAAGTTAATATATAGGATATCTAACAAACACAATGTGAAATAGTGTTTTATTCTATAGATTAACATTATACACTGTATGGTGTTTTATATATATTATTATATATACTATATATGTTGTGAAAACATTAAATACTGTAAATCCCTCAGAATTAAAGTGTCTAGAAATCCTGCAGTACAGAAATCTATTTAACTTTGTCTATTTTAGCTTTCTCAAACATATGCAACAAAGATGCCATTTTTAGACATTTAATGATTATTAGCTACAATATTTTGGTGATTACAATTGTGGACATTTATCTAACTATAGTTAAACTAGTCAAGATTTTAGTAGCAAGGTAGATCCCATATCTTTTGATGTTGGATCATGATTTGAAAATAAATTATAAAATATTGAAAGCTAGGTTTCAATATAAAATATTGAAAGCTTTGGTTAATTTGAACTTACACATTCCCACATAGCACCATTCTACTGCCTTCAGAAGACTGTGGAATCCATCATTGCCAAGTGTGGAGACTATAGCGTTGTCCCATTTGTTTTATCACTAAGCATGGGACTCTCAAAAAGGGAGTCTGTGATGGTTAGTGGTTAATCATGATTGTCAACTTGATTTCAACATGGATCTATTGTTAGACATTCCCAATTGTTTCCAAAATGGTGTAAAAATATTTCCTCAGGACACAAGGATAACTTAGTTCTGAGTGTAACATTGAAGTGTGATCCTTGGTGCTATATGTGGTTTCTTCCTCTCCAGAACTCTTACCTGTCCTCTGCCTCACTACAACAATGAAATGAGCAACTTTGCTGCACCATGACCTTCTGTAATAATGTTTCTACCTTGGAACCAGCCAACCATGGACTGAAACCTTTGAAACAGTGAGCCAATAAACCATTTCCCTTTTTAGGTTGTACATATGCATTTTTTCCTAGCAATGGGAAAGGTGACAAGTACAGAGACCTTAAAGATTACTGAAGAAAAAGAATGATTGTGGAGTGATAATATAAAGTAGAAGTGGTATTCATGTTCTTATCTTCACAGTCACCTGAAAGGACCTCTCTTTCTTTCTTTCTTTCTTTCTTTCTTTCTTTCTTTCTTTCTTTCTTTCTTTCTTCTTTCTTTCTTTCTTTCTTTCTTTCTTTCTTTCTTTCTTTCTTTCTTTTTCTCTCTCTCTGTCTCTCTCTCTCTCTGTCTCTCTCTCTCTCTCTCTCTCCCTCTCTCTCTCTCTCTCTCTCTCTCTCCTCTCTCAATCTGGAATGTGAAATGGCCTTTAAGAATAATGGTAAAAATGGTAAAATGGCTGTCACATGCTGGATGTGGTAAATACATCACCACAGATATTTAACCATCGTTGACTTACTGCTCTTCATGGACTGTTCTTGTGGCTTGAAATGATGTCTCTGAGAAACTGCCTATTTAGTTACAGTCTACCTTAAATTCTTTCCTTATATCCTGATGAAGAGATGCACAAAGTGCAAGGAAAGTGAGAAAAGGAAGACTGAGATCATCTCTAGAAGGGTAAAACATCCTATGGGATAAAAATAAAAGCAGATTTATAAGGAAAATCACTAGTTGTGGCAACATTGACTAACATAAGATCTGAAATAACATCAATAATAATTAAAAAGAATTCATTCTGAAACATTTCAAATGCAGAGAAAATCTGCTCTCCTCAGGAAACTTTACAGTGTTCTTCTGATACTAAACTGGTGTTAACAAAAGTAAAGACACATTAAAATGGAATATTTACAGTTGTGATTCTTAAACACATGCCCTGGATTACTGTATAAAAAATACAATAGACTTTTCACATGCCCAAGCTATCTTACCTTTGCACTGTTTTGGAAACAACTGAGAATCTTTAATAATGAATCCATGTTAAAAAATTAACTCAAAACACATACTCTGAATTATAATGGTACTTCAGTTCATGAATACTTTTGTTTATGAACAATTTGGTTTGCAAACAAGAATATTTGGGAAAATTTTGTTTTCGTTGTGAATTTTGATTGGGTAAGGAAGACAACTACTGCCATCTTTCCCACATGAACACAAATATGGCCATCTTTTCCAGAATTGTGCAATAAATTAAGTTCACAAACTGAAGTACCACTGTACATTGAAAATACGCAGGAAATCTAAGATGATTTTAGGTTCTCTCTTTTTTGACATTGAAAATACACTGACTGGCATTACTTGTTGGAGACCACTATGATGTGGCTCTGAGCAGGATTTAAATTTTATTAATTGGCTTTCTATGTTTATCTGTGAGTCTGTCCTAGGCCTCGCCCCTTGCCTGGCGATGGGAGCTAATTCATAAGTGAACCTCTATGAATCACTGGTTCTGTCTGAGGCCTGTGTGGCCTGTGAGATCAGAGATACCTCAAAGGGCAAGATAAGGCCACAGCTGTGGACACTTGGCTCCAACCCCAATTAACAAGATAGAGACTGCAGCTACAGAAATTACTCATGCAGTATCAATCCTACCATAAATGTCAGTTGGAGCTAGGGTAGTTCTCCTAAATTGGCATAATTTACTACTTGAAGAAGTCTTTGAAGTGACTCCCAAGGTCCTGCTCATTACCTGCACTTTCCTCAGTTTCCCCACCTTTCATCCTAATAAAGTGGGCTAATTCAGAGAAGTTTTGTCTTAGCCCTCAGAGCCACAAGCTCAACTAAAGGGTTTTGACCCTCCTGGAGCCCTAAAAGGTTATACAATTGTCTCTTTTTATTTAACCTCCACTGTACACTCATTTGGGAGATCAGGGATCTAGAGCAGGACCTGATAATTACTCATCACCTTGTTTATTAGTTTTTTTTTCCTACAATTAAATTATAAATTATATTAAAAACTCTAAAAGACATTTGTCTTAGGAAAGACAATGATTTTGAAGCTAAAAGGATGTGGAGGACGTGGAGGATAAAAATGTTAACAGGCAATATTTCAGGGTCAGGTATAATCTCTACCTTGAGAGAGGTTTCAGATTAGTGGATGGAAAACAGTCTTGTACACAAATATAAGGGTATTATGAAATGAGCATGGAAACCATTCACATAGCTTTCTTCATTTTACTGTTAATTGCCATTAAAAACATAATATTTCCATTCCAGGATGCCATGGGAGATAAAAGTTACAAATAACTTTATTGTTCTTTCCAGGAACTTTCTGAAATATCCATTAACTCTTTAATAGAAAATATCTAAGACATTTTACTCTCAGGGAACTTCAGAACTCCTGACTTCCATATACCTGACTTGCTGTGTCTACTGATAAGAGATAAAATCTGAGATCCTAACTTTAAGAGCCAGAGGATGAAGAAGGGGAGAGATAAGGAAAGTTAATCAGGTAACAGTTTTAGGACAAACTAATAAAAATACTATTTAACATTCTAAATGGATTTTAACACCTTGACTCAAATTGTGGTGTCAGAACACCTGGCACCATCACATCCTACTTACAACCAAAATTCATCCAGAAGAAGCAATTATTTCTCTTTATGAACTTTCCTATTCCAAAATTTCTCTTGTACCTATTATCCTGAGGGTGTTATCAATATTGAAATGTAGGCTCAATGTAGGCAAGTTATGCTTTCCTTCCCCAAATTTTCATTATACAAAATTCTCTTGGCTTATAAGTCTGACAGACATTTCCAACTGTTATCTAGCTTTTTGTCTGGTAGCTGTAGAACCTGTGTCCCTGGACAAGGCCTTTTCTGGTGAATGTCTGTAATGGCACAATGAATCCTTTTATTTAAAAGATCTGTTGGTCTCAAGAGATTTTATTTAACACTAACAATTTTAAAGTAGCATATAATAAGCTTTATCCAAATCTAACTAGCCCTTTTACTGAAAAACGTGATTTAAACCAGACTTTAAACTCTTAAATAGCCCAATTTGTCTCTTCCAAGATGATACTAAGACTGGTGGGAGGCAATGCTTTTTTATTACCATAGTAAACTTTGTCTTGTTAGTAGGTTTCTGGTAAATATTTTGGATTTTTAGGGAATCAGTCTTTGATAGTGTTAAAGGCCCAGTTAGACCCACCTATTATAGACAGTCAAGTTAGATAGAAATATTGTGGGCCACCAGACAAGACTGGGCTCTCAAGAGTCAAATGCAGATGTGATACACTGAAACTGTGAGGAGGCTCATCTGTTGAGGCTAGACCTCAGGACAAAAGATAAAACAAATGCACACACATATTTTCCCTAAGGATGTATGACAATAATTGATATCCTAAATAGGTACTGATCACCTTGAAAAGCAAGAAAGAGCCACTGACCCACCCCATCCAGGAAAAGTCCCTGCACTCATGCCTCTTGCTACATGACTTTCTTCCCCATTTGATCCCCATTTCATCAATATTGCCTGAGCACTTATGCTCATAATCCTATTGGTTGAACATAATTTTATCCCACCTCATGTCCACCTTGTGATTTTCCATTTTTCTGCACCTTAAGCATGCCTCACTTCATGGGTTTGCTCTATAAAAATTCCCTGAAAATATGGTATCCTTGGAAAACTACTGGGGACCTCTTTTGTCTCAGAAGCCTTCTTTCCCCAGTAAATATATTCTGCACTTAACATCCACTGTTCCCTGAATTTATTCTTTAATTTTTAGAGAATGAAAACTCATGCCAGACATCTTGCTGGTGGGGAGTTTCTTTCCTCTATATCACAACCAAAAATGGACATTCTTAAACCCTCAAGTTTGACTTAGGTATAATTCTTCCCCTGTGAAATGTGGAGCCTTCTTTGAGGGGTTACTAACCTTAGTCTGAGATGAATCTTGTATCAGTTAAAATTTCATTTCTTAGGGTGTGGAAAACTTTCTTTAATCATAATATGCCAATTTAAATGGATTAAGAAAGACCTACCAGATTAATAAAGCACAGTTATGCTTCCAGGCCTTTGACTTTGGACTAGTGCTTTATCCTTGATCTCTCTTTTTCTGTGTCTTCTATTTTCCTGAAATGAGCAGCTATTCAGTCCTTCCCAGGGTATAGACAACTATTATGAACTCCCTTCCCTCTAATCCTGCAAGTGATCATGATGGGCTCTCTTGCCTCTAATTTTTGTAAACCTACCTAATAAATCCCTTTGTGTAATACACATGCATTTTCTGTTGATTTTGTTCCTCTAGACAACTCTAATTCATATACCCTCTGAAGCTTCACTGAAATGAACAGACAATAAGCAGATTAAAAGAAGAATCATACAAATTTGTTAACATCCATAAGAGTATAAGCTAATAACTCAATCAGATTCAGAAACTTATATCCTATTTCCATTGGAGAGAGAAAAATGGGATAAATGCAAGCAATTTTTGTGGAGTAGTATATCACTTTTAGGCAGGAATGAATGGCTCCAAAAACCAGAGAATAATTTGCAAATAATTCTCTTTTTTATGCTGAATGGGACTTAAGAATAGAAAGTAGGCTGTGGCAAAGGCTGTGTAGTTGTGGTGACATTCCTTAAATATACTTCCTGCAGTATGAACTTAATCTCTTTGGTTAATGAAACAGGGACAGGACCTCAGTTCCTATTTGGTGGATCTAGTCTTTAAATGGATAAGAGAACCTTAGAGAAATGCATTTCCCACCATCAGCTAATCCCCATGCACCTTTAATTTGAAATAATCAATGTAACTGGGCACTATATTTTGGGGTCATACTCCCTAAACTGGTATCCTTGGTGGAAATACATCTTGTTATCAACAAGATTACTGTTTTTCTGTCTCTGTGTATGGTTAAGTTTATTCTTTCTTATTTCTTCAATTATTTAAAGGTCCCTTTACTAGAAAAGTACAAACTTCTAGGTGTCCACAGAGGAAATTTGGCAGAGCGAAAGACTGCAGGATTGAGGTAGAGACCAACTATTCTGATTTTCTATAGGATTTCTTTTTATCACAAATGAGTGTTGGACTTTATCAAAAGCTTTTTTTGCATCTATTGAGATGATCATGTGATCTTTGTCCTTGACTTTGTGGATGTGGTACATTACATTTATAGATTTGCATATGTTAAACCATACCTGCATTTCTTTTTTTTTTATAATTTTATTTAAAGAGAAAAAAA
>PVJX010040852.1:0-14962 GCA_004027295.1 Dolichotis patagonum | reverse complement strand
TTGGGTCTTCTATATAGAGTATCATGTCATCTTCAAATAGTGATAATTTAACTTCTTCCCTTCCTATCTTTATTCCTTTTATTTCTTTCTCTTTTCTGATTGCCCTGGCTAGTGTTTCCAGAACTATATTGAATAGGAGTGGTGATAGTGGGCATCCTTGTCTTCTTCCTGATTTTAGTGTGAAAGTTTCAGTTTTTTTCCATTTAGTATAACGTTGATTGTTGGTTTTTCATAGGTGGCCTTTAGGAGTTTGAAGTAGACACCATGTATTCCGAGTTTCTGAATGGTTTTTATCATGAACATGTGTTGGACTTTATCAAAAGCTTTTTCTGCATCTATTGAGATGGTCATGTGGTTTTTGGTTTTGGTTCTGTTAATGTGGTGTGTTACTTTTATTGATTTATGTATGTTAAAGCATCCCTGCATTCCTGGAATGAAGCTTACTTGGTTGTGATGTATAATCTTTTTGATGATTTGCTGCATTCTGTTTGCCAGTATTTTATTGAGAATCTTTGCATCAAGGTTCATTAGTGAGATTGGTCTATAGTTTTCCTTTTTGGTTTGTTCTTTCTGTGGTTTTGGTTTCAGAGTAATACTTGCCTCCAGGAATGATTGAGGGAGGATTGCTTCCTTTTCAAATTCACTGAAGAGTTTAAGTAGTATTGGCATTAAGTCTTCTCTAAATTTCTTGTAGAATTCAGCCATGAATCCATCAGGACCTGGGCTTTTCTTATTGCTATGGTTTTAATTATGTTTTCAATTTGAATAGCTGATATTAGGTTATTCAAAATTGATGTATCTTCATGGTTGAGCTTTTGTAGTTCATATATGTCTAGACCTCTGTCCATTTATTCTGTGTTTTTCACTCTATGTAAGTAGAGATTTCCAAAGTAGGTATTTATGATCTTTTGAATTTCCATGGGATCTGTAGTAATTTCTCTCCTTCAATCCTTATTGCATGAAATTGTGTTTTTGCTTTATTTTCTTTATAAGGTTGGTTAGTGGTCTGTCAGTTTTATTTATTCTCTCAAAAAACCAGCTTTTTGATTCATTAATTCTTTTTATTTTTTTAGTTTCAATTGCATTGATTTCTGCTGTAATCCTTACAATTTCCTCTCTTCTATGAGCTTTGGAATTTACTTGCTCTTCTTTTTCTAGAAGGTTGAGATGAAGCATTAGGTTGTTTATTTGTGTTCATTCTGTTTTCTTGACATGAAATTTTGCTATATATTTCCCTCTTAAGACCACTTTCATTGCATCCCACAGAGTACAGTATGTTGTTTCTGAATTTTCACTGAATTGTAAGTATTGATTTATTTCTTCTTTAATTTCATCTGTAGCCCACCGGTTGTCCAGAAGGCTGTTATTTAAGTTCCATGTATTTATGCAGGTTTTGAAATTTCTTTTGTCATTAATTCTCAATTTCAGTGCACTATGGTCAGATATTACGCATGGTATAATTTCAATACCTTTGCGTTTACTTGAGAATGTTTTGTGAGATAATATATGATCTATTTTGGAGTATGTCCCATGTGCAGCTGAGAACAGTGTGAATTCTGATGTGGTTGGGTGTAACACTCTGTAAATATCTACTAAGTCCAATTGCTCACAGGTATAATTCAGTTCTATTATTTCTTTGCTGACTTTTTGTGTAGTTGATCTATCTCTTTGTGGCAATAGGGTGTTAATGTCCCCTGTTATAATTTTGTTCTTGTGTATTTGGTTTTTCATGTCCATTAGTATCTGTCTTATATAGTTGGGTGCTCCTGTATTTGGTGCATATATATTTATAATTGTTAGCTCTTCCTCTTGAATTTTTCCAATAACGAGTATATAGTGACTTTCTTTGTCTCTTTTAATCATTTTAGGTTTGAAGTTCACTTTGTCTGCAAATAGAATAGTTACCCCTTCTTTTTACTGGGTTCCTGTTGCATGGAATGCTGTTTTCCATTTTTGACTTTTAATCTATGAGTTTCCTTTTGGGTTAGATGTATTTCTTCTATACAGCATATTGTGGGATCCTGTTTCTTGATCCATTCAGTTAACGTATTTCTTTTGATATGTGAATTGAGGCCATTCACATTTATGGATATAATTGATATGTACTGGCTGAATTTTGCCATGTTATATTCCAGTTGTTTGCCTTCTGCTTTTCTGCTTTGTTTAGTTTCATGTCTTACCTTGTGGTTTCTTTCTGTTGTTGTTCTGGGAATTGCAGTCATTTTTATCTCTGTCTAGTATGTCTTTCAACACCTTATCTATGGTTGCTTTGGTGGACATGAATTTCTTCAGTTGTTCTTTGTCATGGAAGTATCTTGTTTCTCCATTAAAATTGAATGAAACTTTTACTGGGTACATCAGTCTGGGTTGAAAGTTGTTTTCCTTTAGGACTTCAACTCTAAGCTTGTCTTGCCTGAAGGGTACGTGTTGAAAAGTCTGCCATGATTTTAATGGTCTTTCCTTGATAGGTGAGTTATATCTTTTCTTTAACAGTTTTTAGTATTCAGTTTTTATGCTGCATATGTGTGGGTGTAGATTTATGTTGGTTGTGATTGTTTCTTGTTCTAAATGCCTCACTTATCTGCATATCAGACTTTTTCTGATGTTAGGGAAATTTTCTGCTATAACTTCTGTGAATATTTTAGTTATGTCATTTCCATTGACTCCTGCATCTTCACTGATGCCTAATAGTTTTATATTCTATTTCTTGACACCATATTTTTCAAAGTTCTTTCCTTTCATGATTGCTAACTGTGAACCTGTCCTCAAGGTCTGAAATTCTACCCTCAGCTTCATTTAAATGATTTTGCCAGCTTTCAATAGAATTTTTTGCTTCTTGGATGTCTCGTTGAGTTTGTTTCATGAATTTTGTTTGTTTTCTACATTGTTCATTCAATGTTTCAATCAGTTTTCCATACTCCTGTACTTTTTTATCTATTTCTTCTTTAGCTCTGCTCAGCAACTCCTTTACTAAGGTTGTTATTTCTGTTTTTACATGAGAGATTACTTTTTATTTGATTTCCTCTATAGCCTCATAGAGTTGGTTTTTTATTTCACTTGCTAACTTTTCAAAAATTTCTACTGTGTTAATTTTGAAGTCTCTATTTCAGTGTCTCTTGTACTTGCTCCTGGTCGACTAGATGTTTGAGATTACATTTTGCTTTTTTGTTTTGCCATTTTCAAATTTGGGTTAGTATTTGGTCCTTCAATCCCACTAGTGTCAACTGTTGGTAGTATGTATCTTGGAGTCCTACCATAAGGGTGATGTTTGTTCAATTGCTGGGTCCCACAACAAAGAGGTGGGCCAGTCAGCTGAATTCCTCCTGAAGGACCTGTTGGATGAGTCCTTTATTCTTCCTAGGCTGACAAGCCTAGGAGTATTGATGGAAATCAGTCCTTAGTTCTTGGTGCTATTATGTCTTGATGTTGTTTAGAGTCACCAGATCTCCCTGTATATAGTGTTTGTCTCGGCTGGGACCCTACTGTGTCTCTGGGTGTCTCTAGGGCCTTTTAATTTTCTCTAGGTTGGGGGAGGCTTTATTGGCACACTCCTCAACCTACTTCATATTATCTGTGTTGGGGAAGGCCTCACCTACCTGCTTGCCAAGCTCACCAATGGCCTACTTCTGCTTGGGGCTTCTCTATTGCTCCTGTTTACCCACTGAATGTGACAAACTGTATTTCTATTTTAGGGGTAAACTCACCTTACTAATGCAAGCCTGCTGAGTTCTTCTGTTTGGATGAGGGGTTACTGAGTCTCCCCTCACTACTGCATAATTAATCCACTACAGTCCAAGTCTCTGGGGGGGGAGGTATGGGAGCTGAAGTTAGAGAACAATGCTAGGTCCAGGAGATGAGGGAGTCCACAATGGAAGCAGTGGGACTGCAGGAATGCTGGAGTTCCTAGGTGTTGAGGTTCCTAGGTCCTGAGGTTAGTGGCCTGCCAGGAAGTTGGGGTTGCAGGAGGGGCCCAGGTATAGTCTGGCCCCATGTAGTGCACTGGATGGAGTTTCTGTGTCCAATGAGGTGGTCTACAAGGATGGCAGGTGTCGCAGGAGGAGCCCAGGTCTAGTCCAACCCACTGTTTGGAGTTGCCAGGGCCCATGAGGTGGTCTGCCTGAATGTAAGGTTGTGAGTTTGATCCCTAGATGCTATAATGTTTTTAACTGATGTAGTGGTCTCTATCAGTAGTATCTGGAATGTGGGGAAAAAGGGAGAACTTTCTGAGAAGGAACACCTGATTACACAGCCTCACAGATGGGTCCAATGTAGGCCCAGACAGCACATTTGTAGACATGAACATGGTACCTTGTGGCAACCAAGGGCAGTAGACCTGGGACTAAAATGTACTTCTAGCTGTGCTTTTGTTCAAATTTCAGCAGTGTTCCAGGGATCCAGTTGACATACCTCTTGGATTCATGGTCCTTGTACCTGGAGCCATGCCAGAGGGAGGAATGTGATTGCACATTTGAAAGAGCAAATGGAGTGATTCTTGTGTGGCTACCTCATCCATGCCAGTGAGGAAAAAGTTGCCAGGCAGTACCCTAAGTGTAGATGGGTTCCAAGGTGCACATGACTGAACTGTAGGATAAAAATGTGGTGGTTCCCAAGGTGCAAAAGGACCTAGGGTGATTTTATGTGGCAGATAACACACTGAGTCATGTAATACTAATAGTGGTGACTATGGGAGTGTCAAATTTGTGCTGAGACTTGAAAACAAGAAGCTGAGAAAGGGCAGCAGGTGAGTTTGAGCACCTGTTAATATATCCTGTCCTGCCCAGCACCCCTCCCCCCAGCAGTGTCAGAGTAGGGCATTGTGATGTCCCAGGCTGGCCAGGGCACTCATTGGCTGGCGCAAGGCTGAGTGATGCTATACAGGCAGGGTGAGGCTCTGTAGGCCTCCAGAGCCACATGAGAGCTTGAAGAGCCAGCAGGGAGTGGCCTGAGATCCAGAGGTCCGAAGCCTTAGATATGGAGCAAGAATTTCAACGGGTACAAGGGAACTGGCTAATTTATTGGTTAAAAGTCGAGAATCCTGTCAACCAGCCTGAAGAAACTGGACACCCTTCCCAGAGGAACGAGAATGCAGAAACTTCCGCTGAGTCTGAGCGCAAAGAGGCAGAGCATGTGAGTAGACTGGCTGTGTCTTGCTCTTGGTGTGGCAGAGCCAGGTTGCTGGACTCTGGCCCATAGTCCCTGCCCTCCTGCCCTCCTGGACCCAGCCCTTCTTCCTGGTCCCACCCCCTCCTGGGCAGGGCAAAACAGGGCCTTCCAGGCGCAGCCTAATCAAACTTCTTCTCTTCTTTCTTTCCAGAGACAAAGAATCATAGACAAAGTGTTATCAGTGCTGAATCAGAGTCCGAACAGACACCACAAGCGCTCTGTCGTGGTACTGTACAATAGAGTTAAAAAGAGGAGGGAAGATGGCAGTGTATATGACGACGATCCTGTGATTGAATTTTTCGAGCCACCACCTCCTGAGGAGCCAGAGGCTGAGTCCCGCAGAGGGAATAATGATGAACCCCCTGAAGCCACAATGGAAGAGGTGAGACTCCCAAGAGCTGTGCCCTGCCAGACTCCAGGAGCCCTGGGGAAGGGACTCCAAGGAAGACCACAAGGGAGTACGAAGAGTGGTCCCGTGAACTTGACCCGGACCAAGTCTGAGAAATAAAGCACCATGGAGATGTTAAAGGAGGCCTCTGTGTGCATTTGTGCCTTTTCGCTGGGTTATGGGGGAAGTGTAAGAAGAGGAAAGGAGAGGAAAGAGAGGGTGGAAGAAGGAGAGGGAGGGGTATGAGAGAAGAAGAGCGAGCATGGGAGGAAAGGGGAGGGAAAGTGTTAGGAAGGGATAGGGTAGTGAGAGGAGGGTGATGAAAGGGAAAGCCAAGGAGGGGGGACAGAAGGCATGGGAAATGAAGGTGAATGGAACAGAAGGAAGAGAAGACAAGAGAGAAGGGGAAAGGTGGGTGAGGGACAGGAAAAAGGTGAGGGAAGGGAAGGCAGAGTGGAAGGAGATGGGAAGCGAGATGGAAGGGTGAAGAAAGGAAGGAGCAGGCAAAGGAAGAGGGAAGGGAGGAGGAAGGGTGAGGGAAGAGAAGGGAAGAAGAAGGAGGAAGGAAGAGAATAGCAGAGTGAAAAGAGATAAAGGCAGGGGGAAGGGATGGGGAGAGCAGGAAAGGGTAAAGGAAGGAAGAGAAGGGAGGTGAGGGGAGGAAAGGCAAGGAGGAATGGAGAGGGATGGGAGAGAGGCACACAAGGGACAGGGCAATCTTTGGTGAAAAGAGGGACTTGGGGTGCCCAAGTTTGGGGATAATCTCAGGGAGACCTCTACGCAGGCACATAAAGCAATGAATGGGAGAGTCAAGAATTCTCCTTCCAGCACCAAGTTCAGTCACCAGGCATGCTTTACCTAATGTTGGTCTTTGACTGCACTTTTCTGGAAAGAAAGAACCACTTTAATCAAAGGTGAGGAAGGATGAAAAGAGAGGCAGGGAGGAATGAAAAGAGAGAGGCAAGGAAGGCAGGAGGAAGGAAAGGAAGGAAGGAAGGGTGGAAGGAAGGAAGAAAGGAAGGAAGGAAGGAAGGAAGGAAGGAAGGAAGGAAGGAAGAAAAGAAAGAAAGAAGGAAGCCTCACAAGGGAAAGGATGGATTATGGAGAAAGCAGAGATTTGGGGTGCCAAGCATAGAGGATAAACTTGATACAGGGAAATTAAATTCCCAACCACTAGATGTCCTGTATGAGTTTTTGTCATCTAAATTTAAAGAATGAATTTTAGGAATAATGGAGATTAAAAGCAAAATTTACCTCTGTAAATAGTCTCTTGATATAATTTGTGTTGTCCCCTTCTTTTTCCTTTATCCCTATTAATCTTACATTGTTTTTCTTTGCATCATTTTGCAGCTGTTAAGTTGTTATTTCCTGATTCCTTGTTATTTTTAAAAGATCTTTCCTTTCTTGTTCACTAGCTGCAACCTTATCTTCCAGGTCTGAAATTCTAACTTCACTTTCGTTGAGGTGGTTTTGGCAAGTTTCAATAGAATTTTTGATTTCCTGTATATCTCTTTGAATCTGCTTTATGCATTCTGTTTGTTTGGCATAGCATTCATTCAGGGATTCTATCTGTTTACTTCGTTTCTCTAATTTTTTAGCGGTGTCTTCATTAGATGTGTTCACTATTTTTTCACTACTTTTATCATTTCTTCTTTTACCTGGAGATTATTTCTGATTTGAGTTTCTCTATAGCTTCCCCAAGTTGCTTTTTTATTTCAGTTGGTATCATTTCAGTCATTTCAGGTGTAGGGCTTCTATTTTCTTCTATGTACATGGTTCCTAGGCTTTCTTGGGATGCGCTGGAAGTTTGAGATTGCATTTTGGTCTTTCGTCTTGTCATTTTCTTATATTTCCGTGCTTCAAGTGATGTTCCAAAGGTTCCCCGGGGCATGTTGGAAATCAATTCCTGTGCCCTAAGCTCCTGGGATTGAATGAAGGAAGGTTCCTGAGCATGGCCCAGTCAGGTCTGCAAGACCTCCGGAGCCTAGTCCAGTGTTCCAGGGAGCTGGGCAGGAACTTAATCACTGGGTGCAGTGGTCTCAAACTCTCCCAGGGCCAGTGCCAGCAGGCTTGAACTCCCCTCATGTGGCCCCAGCCCCTGGGCTGAAAGAAGGCCACTGAGCGTGGTCCACTCAGGCCCGTGAAACCTCTGGAGCCCAGTCCAGTGTCCTAGGGAGCTCGGCGGAAACTCCTTAAGTAATTATTTTTGAACATGGTCATAAATAAAATCTTTCCACATAAAAACATTATAGAGAAAATACAAGTAAAACATCAGCATAGGATATCTCTCAAAGGAAAACCATAAAAATTTACTGTTAATATCTTCAAGGAAATATAAGATATTGTATAACTCATTCATGAAACAAGAATAGGATGGTATTAAAAGTCAGACAGTAAAAAAAGAATTCTTAAGACTGTATGTGTGTGTTTGTGCATATGCACATTTGCATGTGCATATTTAAATTAACAATTTCTTGGAAATATAAGGTACTAAAGTTCAAATGTATTACTAAAAATGTAAAACAAAATGACAATCATCAATAACAAGAGAGAAGAGTTCATAAAATTAAAGAACCAGTTACGGAGATACAATATCTTACCAATCTTATTCCAGAGAGGATAGAAAACATTGAAAGAAAGTCATCAAATAAATAATCAGGAGTATTTTCTAGAATTGAAAATGCTTTCCAATTCACTATGCTCAATACAATGAATGCAAAGAATGCAGAAACTATTGAGATCCTCGCTAAATGAGAAATTTCACATCATCTTTCCATTGTAAGAAATCACAGACTTGAGGGATTGAAACAACAAAAATGTATTGTCTTATACTTGTGGAAACTAGACATTGAAATCAGTTTCACTAGTTTAGGTTCAGTATATTGGTAAAGCTCATCCTTTTTGGAGTCTCTAGGAGAAAATTGTTCCTTACCATTCTTAGCTTGCAGAAGCTACTTGTTTTCTTTCCTCCTGACTCTTTCCTCAAGTCATTTCAAATTTTTGCTCTTATTATATCACATTTTTTATTTCTGCAGTCAAATATCTATATTTTGCTCTTAAAACACTTGTCATTACACTGAGTCTTTTTAGGTAATCTAGAATAATCTACCCATTCCAGTATTGTCAATTTAATCTCATGTGCAAACTATTTTTCCATGCAAGGAAATAGCTTATATTGAAAAAAATTTAAAAGCTTCCAAAAATGGTGAGGAAATGTAATAAAAATAGGAATCTGAATTATCAAAAGAGGTTGAAACTACCATATTGAAAGCTTGAAGAGGGGTGAGGGTGTGGAGAATCTGAACTGAACTTCCATATTTGGTCAAACTATAAATTTAGAGATTATAGAAATTAATATTCCTTGTATATAATGAGTTTGGGCTTCCCAAAAACAAGATACTTAATCAAAGGAAGAAAATAAAACCAGAAAGTCCAATCTAGAAGAAGAAGGAAGCCCCAAGTGACGGTGAAGGAAAGTCTCAGAATAATACATCTGTATCAGCAAACAGGACACTGTACTACTTGATTAAAAGTGAAGTTAATATGTGAGAAATAATTCCTGATGAAGGAAGAGAAAGCAGTGGGACACATTTAGAGGAATATTACAGAAACATTAGAGGCTTGAAAATTAGTTAAGTACATGGAAAGCAAAGGGAGTGAAAATGTCTGCCATGTTCCATGCCAAGCAGCAATAAAAAAAACTAAGTAATAAAATGCGCACAGTAATATTGTATTCATTACCTGGTACAGTAAAAGTGTGATATATGTGTATTGGAACGACATTAGCAAGAAGTTGCAATTGACACATACAGAGAATTGTACAGATTATGGCAGTAGTTGAGCTTATGTACACTGCTGAGATCACGCAAATTTTCAGATCAACTATGGCAAACTCTATGGAGGTTGCTCAAAACCAAAGTGCAGAAATTCCATCTGATGCATCTGTCTCATTTCCTGTTACTTATCCAAAAACTTTGAAATCAGTTTATCAATAATATACGTGCACTCCCATGTTCATTGCAGTACTACACACAATAGCCATGAAATGGAACCTACCTGTGCCTATCAGCCAATGAATAGGTAAAGAAAATATGGTGCCTGTGCATACTAGAATACCCTTAAACTACAAAAAGAGTGAAATGTTGACATTTGTGACATCATGGATGGAACTGGAGAAAGTTTCACCAAATGAAATAAGCCAGACACAGAAATAGGAACACCATATATTCACACATATGAAATCTAAAACAGCCAAAATAGTAGAGAGTAAACAAATGATTTACAGAGGTTGGGACTGGGATACAACAGAGATATGATAGCTAGGAGAAATAAAGTTTTGTTTGATTGTGTTGTTTTGAGATCTATTTCTCAATATAGCTAATAATGTAGTCCTAACTATGGTACATTTTAAAATTTCTAGAATAGTAAATTTCAAATGCCCTCACTACAAAATATAAGAACTTTAGGTGATACATATGTTCATTAGTTAGATTTAATGATTTCACTTTGTTCCATTGCCCCTTGAACAACATGAATATGACCTTCATGCTTCCACTTATGCAATGTTTCTTAGTTTTTGAAGACTTCCATCAATTGGAGAAAACTCAAAAATGAATGGCATAGCCTAGAAGTTTAAAAAAATAGCAGGATGTGGTAGCACATATCTGTAATCCCAGCACTCGGGAGGCTGAGGCAGGAGGATTGCGGCAACTTCAAAGCCAACCTGTTCTACGTAGTGAGTTCAAGGCCAGCCTCGACTACATATCAAGACCCTGTTTATAAAAAAAAAAAAAGAAAACGTTGATCATGAATATATAGAACATATGGAGTTAATAGAATATTTTATCATTTACTATCATAAAGTATACATAAATCTATTATAGAATATTAATATATATATCAAAACATAAAAAACAGAACATACACAGTACATTTGTTGTTGAAAGAAATGTAAACAGACATAAAAGTGTATTATCAAACTTGAATTGCATAAAATTATTTGTAATACATACCCTATTTTTGTAATAATTTTGCAGTCACCTGTGGCTATTGGGATGAACACAAGTGTTGCAAGTATAAATTTAAAATACAAAGTGACACATCATCTCTGTGAGCAATTTGTTTCTATAGTAAATTGTATGTCAGAATAAAAAGTGATCTCTCATGGTTCTCATCCATTTTCACAATATATAGTATAAAAATATATACCAAGAAAAATATGTGTTAATCAAATGCTTATGTTACTGGTAAAGTTTCCGGTCAACAGGAGGCAATTAGTAGTTAAATTTGGGGGAAATGAAAAGTCGACATGGATTTTTTTCCTCCAGATTGGTCAGTGCCCCTAGCTTCTATGTTGTTTAAAGCACAGTTTTATTTGTAAATAAACACATCAACATCATGTTATACTCCATAAATATACATATATAATTATAAATTTCCAATTTATGATGAAATAAAATATAAAAACTAAAAATTATAATTCATCGGTTAACAAAAGAAGCTTATTGTTTAGGAAAAATGGAGATAATTACCAGAAGAATCAATAAATTGTGAGGCAGTTGTCCTTAAGGTGTGACATTTAGATGGGAGCGATTGTGACAAGGTGCATAGTTTGCATCTGGAATGTCTTCCATAGGCTTTATTAGAGGCTTGCACTGTAACTCAAGGCATAGTAGCAAGGTGATAGAATCTTTAAAAGATGAAGCCCAGTCATACAGTAGTATATCCCTGCTGCATCCTTGGTGTATGCTAGGATCTAGGCCTATCTTAATCACATTTTTGTCATTGAGACCCAATACCAGACACTTAAAACTTAAATAGGAGAGGTTCATTTTGTCTCCCAGTTTCAGAAGTTGCAGTCTATGCTTGGCAGACACTAAGGCAGAAATTACATGGTAGAATGGCTCACCACTGAGGAGCTCTGCTCATCCTATAGTAGTCAGGAAGCAGAGAGAAAAGAGGGAGACTGAAATGGCAATATATCATTGCAGGTTACATCCACATTGTCCACTTCCAACAAGGCTTCATGTCCTAAATTCAAGACAGTTATAGCATTGCTATGGTCCAATCACCTTCCACACACATGAAAATTGTGGGGGCTATTTTAGGTCTACCCTTAAAGACAGACCCATGTACATGTTATTATGCAAAATGTAGCTATTTTATTTGTAAGGATCACCAAAATTTTAAGAGTTCCAATATTGCTGCAAAGCCCAAGTACAAAGTCTCCTCTGAGACTCAACAAGACTTCTAGCTATGAGTTCCTGTAAAAATCAAAAAGAAGATTAAGCACTTCCAATATACACCTACAACATAGGGTAAATATTACTATTCCGAAAGGGAAGAGCAAGAGGAAAGAAAGGAATTAGGCCAAAGTAAGACCAAAACAAAAGAGGGAAGAAACTAAATGTCATCATTTTAAGTTCAGAAACTGAGACAAGTTGTAGGGAAATGTGAGGTATAAAAGACTTCTTCAGTCTTGCTCCTACAGCATTACCAATATGTAGTTCTCATATTCTCTCATTCAGAGTGTTTCTGCTTTCCACGCGCCTGGCTTCTCAACTGCCTTTTCAGCTTCACTCTCACAGCTTCATGTACCATTAAGTCTAGGGCACATTGCCTTTTTCTGAAATCTGGTTGGAACCCTCCATGATCTCACAACTTTTGTATTCTGCTTAATATTAGCACTATCTTTGGCCAATTCAAGCAGTAGCCAGGCCCCCACATATTATGGCTGCACAAGAATACCTGCCTACATTTCTAAACTCTGGAAAGCTTTATTAGTGGCCCTTAATAAGCAGGGTTCTCTGGAAGCTCTCTTCTGAAATAAAAGTCCTCATTTTTTTTTACTGTTAAGCCTGCAAAGGATTGGGTTTTACTGATTCTTAAGATGCCCCCAGACCATCTTTCTTAATGTTCCTAGGCAAGTGCTTGGATTAATGTTTATACTAATCTTTATAGCAACCAGGGATCCAGCTCTGCAGGGCTTCCTTTTGACTGTAACTGAAAACATTTTAACTGGGCTGACTTTCACTGTCAGTCTGGCTAAAAGCTACCAGCAGTCCCCATGCCATGGCATGCATGTTGGACTGCATAAAAATTTCCCCTACCAGACTAAGTAAGTCCATGATAATTAATATTCACTTCCTGACAATTCTCAGGAGATGGAAAAAATTTAGACAAATTTTCTGCCAGAGTGTAACACATATGGTCTTCATACCAACTGCCCAGAGAGTCTTTCTTCCCAACAGAAACCACCTGAGACAAAGTTTTCCTTTCTGGAATTCTAAGATAATTTTTGTTCTAATCTCTGGAAAGAATTTATCATCTATGGTTTCTCTATCTAGAATCTCCAAACCTCCCTAAACTCCTGCAAACCAGTTCCAAAGGGTTCTGAACCACATAACCAGGTATAGCAATGGCAACGAACCCAATCTTTCTGTGACTGAGACATAATAATTGACATACATAAATTACAGGAGAGGTTTATTTTGGCTCACAGTTTTTAAAGATTCATTCTATGGTTGGCTGGTCCCAATGCAGACATCACAGTGTAAAAGAGCCAGGCAGAGGCAAGCCGTCCATTAAAGAGAGGCAGGAAGCAGAAAGAGAAGGAAAGAGCCTAGGAGGGAAACACACCTTTCCAGGTCACACTCCCAGTTACTCAGCTTCAATTAGACTCCTCCTCCAAACAGCAAGTCATTTATAGCAACGTCAGGATCCAATCACCTTCTGCACACATGGGAATTTGGGAAAGCATATTTGATCTAATCTATGCTATTATTTGAAGGGGGTATTGAGATCAAGTGCCTTCATCTTTCTCTCTCACTTTTGCAGTTCAGGCAGGTCATAAAATTTGCTCTTCCTTATATTCCTACCATTATCACCTCACTCATCACAGTCCCAAAGACAACAATGTCAATAGACCAATGAAACCTCTAGAACTGTGAGACAAAAGGAGACAAGCTTTCCCTCTTTGTATGTGTGCATGTGTGTGTGTGTGTGTGTGTGTGTGTGTGTGTGTGTATGGGTGTGCTGAGAATTGAACCCAAAACTTTGCACTTGCCTGGCAGACGTTGTGCCACTGAGCCATATCCCCAACCCAAACTTTCCCATATTTAAATTAATTACTTCAGGTACCTTTTACAGTAATTCAAAGCTGACCATCACATAAGAAAACTGTACCATTTTAGGTACTTTAAATACTATTTTAATACTTTTAACAATATGCATGCAAACATTAATGAAGTACTTACTTCGAATTGGACATAATACTAAGGTCAGGGAACACTGGCACCATGGCCCTTGTCTACCCAGATGAAACTTTAAATTACACAGTGTGGCACTGTTCTGAATGAAACAGAAATCATTGACTACAAAGACCTTATGGTTTGGTAAGACAGCATTTAAGCAAACATTTTATAACTGAGTATTCAATAGGCATTATTCCAAAAGCTAGTACAAAATTTACATTATGGTGATCCATCAGATTCTGCAAAATTATTAACTACAAATATAACCTACAAATTGTATTAAAAGTAAAGCCTTGTTTCCATTTTCTGTATAAAAGTACATTTAACAGAGTTTGGGGGAATCAATAGGCTTAACTGATTTCACATTTATAAGTTTTTATTGTACATTAAAATAGCTTGGATTGCTACACTAATCCTAGAAGTAATTTTGCATCCTTTAGTTACACTGCTCTGAGATTATTCTAACTGCTACAGTCAACATTATTAATAATAACAGCAGATACCAATTATTGAGCATTTACTCCATGCCAGGCAGTATACATTAGTTTGGTAGATCCTCACATAGTCCAGCGAGGTAATAAGTATTATATTTCAGTCCTAAAGCTGAGTTAAATAATTTCAGTCACCAAGCTAAATAAAGAGCTGGGATTTGTACTCAGGCAGTAGGGCTCAGGAATAGACAATGAACTACACTTATTGTCCTGCCTTTCAGAACATTTCACTGGCTCTTCACAGCCCCAAAGTTTAATTTTCAGTGGTCCAACTGCTCTTACATTACTTAAATAGGCAACTTATATTCAAAGGAATTTTTGGACCAGTTTTCCAATAAATGCCATGATGATATCCATCTTAACAAAATTTCTAAACATTCCGTGTAAAGGGAAATCATTTTCTCTATCCAGCTATTACCCTTCCTATATACCTGTTTTATGATATACCAGAGTGTTCCATTCCACTGGCATGTCTTCGTGTTTTTGAAGATGTATGGAATGCTAAATTACTTAGATCATTATGACAATGGATCAAATGACTGGAAAATAACCTTAGTCAAAGAGAGGTGGAAAACAGAGAGTGTGAAGTGGAATTTTAGCTCAGAGTATCAAAGAAGGCTGCAAAAACTCTTAAGGTTTCTTTAAATTCATATATATATATATATATA
>PVJX010040851.1:0-14964 GCA_004027295.1 Dolichotis patagonum | reverse complement strand
TGGCGCCCTAAGTTCCAACATGGCACAGATCTCAAGAAACATTCTTGCTTATTATTTCCCGGCATTGGGGTGGCCACAGCTTGCAAGATCAAAATCACATACCAGGGGAACAGGCTAGTTGCTACTTGGCGCAGCGCCCTAAGTTCCATCATGTGGCAGATCTCAGGAAACACTGTTGCTTCTTGTTTCCCTGCACTGGGGCGGCCTGGCTTGCCAAACCACGGTCACTTACCAGGGAGGCAGTCTATTTGATGGATGGCTCGATGCCCTAGGTTCCAACATGGCGTGGATCTCAGGAAATGCTCTTGACTCTTATTTCCCTGCCCTGAGGTGGCCCTGGCTTTCCAGACCACAGTCACTTACCAGTGTGGCAGGCTAGTTGCTGGTTGGCTTGGCGCCCAAAGTTGCAACGTGGCGTGGATCTCCGGAAACACTCTTGCTACTTATTTCGCCACTATGGTGTTGGCGTGGCTTTGCAACCACAGTCACTTACAAGGGTGACAGCCTAGTTGCTGGTTGGCTTGAGGCCCCAGTTTCCAACATGGCACAGATCTCAGGAAATACTCTTCCTTCTCTTTTCCCACCTTGGGGTTGCAATGGCTTGCCAGACCACGGTCACTTACCGGGGTGGCAGGTTAGTTGCTGTTTGACTCGGAGCCATAATTTCCAACATGGCGCTGATCTCAGGAATCACTCTTGCTTCTTATTTCCCTACCCTGGAGTGGCCGCAGCTTGCCAGAACATGATCACTTACCAGGGTGTCAGGCTTGTTCCTGATTGGCTCAATGCCCTAAGTTCCAACATGACATGGATCTCAGGAAACCCTCTTGCTCCTTACTTCCCTACCCTGGGGTGGCCGCATCTTGCCAGACCATGGTCACTTACCAAGCAGCAGGCTCACTGCGGGTTGGCTGGGTGCACTAAGTTCCAACATGCTGTGGATCTCAGGAAAACTCTTGCTCCATATTTCCCCACCCTGGCATGGCCACGACTTGCCAGACTACAGTCACTTACCAGAGCAGTTGCTGGTTGGCTGGGCACCCTAAGTTCCAACATGGCGCAGTTCTCACAAAAGAGTCTTGCTTCTTATTACCCCTCCTTGGGGTTGCCGCAGCTTGCCAAACCATGGTCCCTTACTGGGGTGGCAGGTCAGTTGCTGGTTGGATTGGTGCCATAAGTACCAACATGGCGAGGATCTTAGAAAATGCTCTCACTTCTTATTTCCCTGCACTGGGTGGCCGTGGCTTTCCAGAACACGGTCACCTACCAGTGTGGCAGGCTAGTTGCTAGTTGGCTCAGTGCCCTATGTTATAACATGGCACAGAACTCAGGAAACACTCTTGGCTCCTATTTCCCTGCCCTGGGGAGCCTTTGGCTTGCCAGAACATGGTCACTTACGTGGGCGGTTGGCTAGTGCTGGTTGGATCAGCGCCCAAAGATCCAAAATGGCATGAATGTCAGGAAACGCTCTTGCTTTTATTTCCCAGCCCTAGCATATCCACAGCTTGACAGATGATGGTCACTTACCTGGGTGGCATGCTAGTTGCTGGTTGGCTCAGTGCTCAAACTTCCAAATGACAATGATCTCAGAAAATGCTATTGCTTCTTATTTCCCCGCCCTTGTGTTGCTGCAGCTTGCCAGACCATGGTCACGTACCAGGGTGGCAGGCTAGTTGCTAATTGGTTTAGCACTCTATATTTCAACATATCGCAGTTCTCAGGAAATGCTGTTGCTTCTTATTTCACTGCCCTGGGATGGCCACAGCTTTCCAACCACAGTCACTTACAAGGGCAACAGGCTAGTTGGTGGTTGGCTCGGCACCCCAATTTCCAACATGGCATCAATCTCAGGAAACACTCTTGCTTCTCTTTTCCCGCCCTGGGGTTGCCACGGCTTACCAGAACATGGTCACTTACCGCGATGGCAGGTTAGTTGCTGTTTGGCCCCGTGCCATAATTTCCAACATGGCGCCGATCTCAGGAAATGCTCTTGCTTCTTATTTCTGTTGCTGGTGTGGCCCCGGCTTGCCAGACCGTGGTCACTTACCAGGGCCACAGGCTAGTTTCTGGTTGCCTCTGTGCCCTAAGTTCCAACAGGTCATGGTTTTCACAAAACACTCTTGTTCTTATTTCCCCTCCCTGGGGTGGCTGCACCATGCAGACCATGGTGACTCACCAGGTGGCAGGCTAGTTGCTGGTTGGCTTTGATCCATAAATTATAACATGGCACACATCTCAGGAAATGCTGTTGCTTCTTATTTCTTTGCCCTTGGATGGTTGCAGCTTGCAAGACCACGGTCACTTACCAGGGTGCCAAGCTAGTTGCTGGTTGCATCAGTGCCCTAAGTTCCAGGATGGCACGGTTCTCACCAAACACTCTTGCTTCTTATTTCCCCACCCTGGGGTTGCTGCGGCTTCACAGACAACTGTCACTTACCAGGATGGCAGGTAGTTGCTGGTTGGCTCAGCCCCCTAATTTTCAACAAGGCAGAGATCTCAAGAAATGCTGTTGCTTCTTATTTCCATCCCTGGGATGGCCACATCTTGCCAGAGCATGGTCACTTACCAGGGTGACAGGCTAGCTCCTGGTTGCCTCAGTGCCCTTAGTTCCAACAGGGTGCAGTTCTCACAAAACACTATTGCATCTTATTTCCCCTCCCTGGTGTGACAGCGGCTGGCCAGACCATGGTCACTTACTGGAGCAGCAGGTTAGTTGCTGGTTGGATCAGTGCTGTAAGTTCCAACATGGCGCGGATCTCAGGAAACGCTCTTGATGCTTATTTCCCCACCCAGGGGTGGCGGCGTCTTGTCAGAACATGGTCACTTACCAGGGCAGCATGCTAGCTGCTGGTTGGCTCTAATCCCTAATTTCAAAAATGGCGTAGATCTCAGGAAAAGCTGTGGCTTCTTTTTTCCCCACCATGTGGTGGCCGCAGCTTCACAGATCACTGTCAATTATCAGGACGGCAGTATAGTTGCTGGTTGGCTCAGCCTCCTAAATTTCATCATGGCATGGATCTCATGAAATGCTGCTGTTTCTTATTTCCCGTCCCTGGGATGGCCTCACCTTGCCAGACCATGGTCACTTACCAGAGCAGCAGGCCAGTTGCTGGTTGGCTCAGTTCCATAAGTTCCAACATGTCCCAGATCTCAGGAAACACTGTTGACTCCTATTTCCCCTCCCTACAGTGGCCACGATTTGCCAGAACATGCTCACTTACCGGGGGGGCATACTAGTTGCTGGTTGGCTCAGCTCTCTAAATTCCACCATGGCGTGGATCTCAGGAAATGGTCTTGCTTCTTGTTTCCCTGCCCTGAGGTTGCCATGGCTTCACAGACCAGTGTCACTTATCAGGGCGGCAGACTAGTTCCTGGTCGGCTCAGCCTCCTAAATTTCAATATGGGGTGGATCTCAGGAAATGCTGTTCCTTCTTGTTTCACGTCCCTGGGATGGCCATGGCTTGCCAGACCACAGTCACTTACCAGGGCAGCAGGCCAGTTGCTGGTTGGCTCGGTGCCCTAAGTTCCAACATGGCCTGGATCTCAGGAAATGCTCTAGCCTCCTATTTCCCCACCCTGGTGTGGCCGAGGCTTGCCAGAACACTGTCACTTACCAGTGCGGCAGGGTTGTTGCTGCTTCACTTGTCTCCCTAATTTCCAACATGATACAGATTTCAGGAAATGCTCTTGCTTCTCTTTCCCCGCCCTCGGGTTTCCGTGGCTTGCCATACCGTGGTCACTTACTGGGGCGGTAGTTTAGTTGCTTGTTGAATCCGTGCCATAAGTTCCAACATGGTACGGATCTCAGGAAACGCTCTTGCTGCTTATTACCCGGCCATGGGGTGGTGGTGGCTTATCAGAACATGGCCACTTATCAGGGCGGCAGGCTAGTTGCTGGTTGGCCTGATGCCCTAATTTCAAAAATGGCACGGATCTCAGGAAAAGCTCTTGCTTCATACTTCACCGCCATGAAGTTGCCATGGCTTCACAGACCACTGTCACTTATCAGGGCATCAGGCTAGTTGCTGGTTGGCTCAGCCCCCTATATTTCATCATGGCGTGGATCTTGGGAAATGCTGTTGCTTCTTATTTCTTCGCCCTCAGATGGCTGCGGCTTGAAAGACCACAGTCACTTACCAGGGCAACTGGCTAGTTGCTGGTTGCCTCGGTGCCCTATGTTCTAACATGGCGCGGTTCTCATGAAACACTCTTGCTGCTTATTTCCCCACCTTGAGGTGGCCCGGATTTGGCAGACCATGCTCAATTACCGGGGAGCATACTAGATGCTGGTTGGCTCATCGCCCTAAATTCCAACATAGCACAGATCTCAGGAAACACTCTTGCTTCTTATTTCCCCACTCTGTGGTGGCCACGGCTTGCCAGACCACAATAACGTAACAGGGGGGCAGGTAAGTTTGCTGGTTGGCTCAGCACCCTAAGTTCCAACATGGCCCGGATCTCAGGAAATGCTGTTGCTGGTTGGCTTGGTGCCCTAAGTTCCAACATGGCATGGATCTCAGGAAATGCTCTTGCCTCCTATTTCCCCACCATGGGTTGGTGCGGCACGCCAGACCACGGTCACTTACTGGTGCGGCAGGCTTGTTGCTGCTTGGCTCGTCTTCCCAATTTCCAACATAGTGGTGATCTCAGGAAATGCTCTTGCTTCTCTTTCCCTGCCCTGGGGCGGCCTCAGCTTGCCAGACTACGGTCACTTACTGGGGCAGCAGGTCAGTTGCTGGTTGGATCGGTGCCATAAGTTCTAACATGGTGCGCATCTCAGGAAATGCTCTTGTCTCCTATTTCCCTGCCCTGGAGTGGCTGGGCTTGCCAGACCACGGACACTTAACAGGGCAATAGGCTAGTTGCTGGTTGGATCCATGCCCAAAAATCCAAAATGGCATGGATCTCAGGAAATGCTCTTGCTTTTATTTCCCCACGCTGGCGTTTCTGCAGCTTGCCAGATGATGGCGACTTACCTGGGTGGCATGCTAGTTGCTGTTTGGCTCGATGCTCTAATTTCAAAAATGATGCGGATCTTGGGAAAAACTCTTGCTTCTTATTTTCCCATCATTGCATGGCTGCAGCTTCACAGACCACTGTCACTTATCAGGTGGCAGGCTAGTTGCTGGTTGACTCAGCCCCCTCAAATTTCATCATGGTGTGGATCTCAGGAAATACTATTGCTTCATATTTCTTCACCCTCAGATGGCCGCGGATTGACAGACCATAGTCACTTACCAGGGCAACAGGCTAGTTGCTGGTCGTCTCTGTGCCCTAAGTTCCAACAGGGCGTGGTTCTCATGAAACACTGTTGCTTTTTATTTCCCTGCCCTGGCGTGGCCGCGTCTAGCTAGACCACGGTCACGTACTGGGGTGGCAGGCATGTTGCTGGTTGGCTAGTCTCCATAATTTCCAACATGGCGTGGATCTCAGGAAATGCTCTTGCCTCCTATTTCCCCACCCTGTGGTTGCCACAGCTTGCCAGAACACAGTCACTTACCGGCACTGCAGGTTAGTTGCTGCTTGGATCGGCGCCATAAGTTCCAACAAGGCGCGAATCTCAGGAAATGCTCTTGCTTCTTATTTCCCTGCCCTGGGGTGGCTGTGGCTTGTCACAGTCACTTACTAGGGTGGCAGACTTGTTGGTTGGCTCGACGCCCTAATTTCAAAAATGGTGTGAATCACAGGAAATGCTCTTTCTACTTATTTCCATGCCCTGGGGGGTCCGCAGCTTCAAAGACTACTGTCACTTATCAGGGCAGCAGGCTAGTTTCTGGTTGGCTCAGCCTCCTAAATTTCATCATGGCGCAGATCTCAGGAAATGCTATTGCTTCTTATTTCTTCACCCTCAGATGGCCGTGGCTTGCAACCAGGGTCACTTGCCAGGACAACAGGCTAGTTGGTTGTTGCCTTGGTGCACTAAGTTCCAACATGGCGTGGATCTCACGACACACTCTTGCTACTTATTTCATTGCCCTGGGGTTGCTGCTACCTGCCAGACCATGGTCACTTACCAGGGCGAAAGGCTAGTTGGTGGTTGCCTTGGCGCCCTAATTTCCAACATTGCGTGGATCTCAGTAAACACTCTTGCTTCTAATTTCCCTGCCCTGGGGTGGTTGTGGCTTCACAGACCACTGTCACTTACCAGGATGCCCAGCTAGTAGCTGGTTGGCTCAGCCTCCTAAATTTCAACATGGCATGGATCTCGTGAAATGCGGTTGCTTCTTGTTTGCCATCCCTGGGATGGGCTCAGCTTGCCAGACCACGGTCACTTACCAGGGCGGCACGCTAGTTGCTGGTTTATTCTGTGCCCTAAGTTCCAAAAAGGCGTGGTTCTCACAAAACTGTCTTGCTTCTTATTTCCCCGCCCTGGGATGCCCGCAACTTGCCAGACCATGGTGACTTACCAGGGTGGCAGGCTAGTTGCTGGTTGGCTTGGCTCCATAAATTCCAAGATGGCACGGATCTCAGGAAATGTTGTTGTTTCTTATTTCTTCATCCTCAGTTGGCCTCAGCTTGCCAGACGATGGTCACTTACCAGGACAACAGGCTAGTTGCTGGTTGCCTCAGTTACCTAAGTTCCAACATGGCGTGGTTGTCACGAAACACTCTTGCTTCTTTTTTCGCCACCCTGTGGTGGTCGTGACTTGCCAGACCACAGTCACTTACCAGGGTGGCAGGCTAGTAGCTTGTTGCTTTGGCACCCTAATTTCCAACATGGCATGGATCTCAGGAAAAGCTCTTGTTTTTCTTTCCCTGCTCTGGGCTTGCTGCGGCTTGCCAGACCAGGGTCACTTACCGGGGCAGAATGCTAGTTGCTGGTTGGCTCAGTGCCCTAAGCTTCACCATGGCGTGGATCCCTGAAACACTCTTGCTTCTTATTTTCCTGCCCTGGGGTTGCCGCGGCTTGTGAGAATATGGTCACTTACCAGGGCTGTAGGCTACTTGCTGGTTGGCTAGGTGCCATAACTTCCAACATGCAAAGGATCTCAGGAAATGCTGTTGCTTCTTATTTTCCTGCCCTGGGTGGGCCATGGCTTGCCAGACCATGGTCACATACCAGGGCGGCAGGCTAGTTACTGGTTATCTCGGCACTCTAAGTTCCAACATGTCTCGGATGTCAGGAAACCCTCTTGCTACTTATTTCCCTGCCCTTGGGTGGCTGCAGCTTGCCAGACCACTGTCACGTACCAATGCAGCAGGCTAGGTGCTGGTTGGCTGGGTTCACTAAGTTCCAACATGGTGTGCATCTCATGAAATGCTCTTGCTTCTTATTACCCCGCCCTGCGGTGGCCAAGACTTGCTAGAACTCTAACTTACCCGGACAGTAGACTAGTTGGTGGTTGGCTCGGCACCCTAAATTCCAACATGGTGTGGATCTCAGGTAAGGCTCTTGCTTCTTATTTCCCCATGGGGTGGGGGTGGGCTGGGGTGGCCACGGCTTGCCAGACCACAATCATGTACCGGGGGCAGGTTAGTTGTTGGTTGGCTTGGTGCCATAAGTTAAAACATGGCCCAGATCTGAGGAAATGCTGTTGCTTCTTATTTCCCCACCCTGGGGTGGCCGTGGCTTGTGAGAACACAGTCCCTTACCAGGGCAGCAGGTTCATTGCTGGTTGGCTTGACGCACTAATTTCAAAAATGGCACAGATCTCAGGAAATGCTCTTGCTTCTTATTTCCCCGCCCTGGGGTGGCCTCGACTTGCAAGACCATGGTCACTTGCCGGGGCAGTAGGCTAGTAGCTGGTTGGTTCAGTGCCCTAAGTTCCAACATGGCACGGATCTCAGGAAAAGCTCTTGCTTTTCATCACCCGCCCTGGGCTTGCTGCGGCTTGCCAGACAAGGGTCACATACCGGGACAGCAGGCTAGTTGCTGGTTGGTTCAGCTTCCTAATTTCCAACATGGCGTGGATCTCAGAAAACACTCTTGCTTCTTATTTCCCTACCCTGGGGTTGCCGTGGCTTACCAGGACATGGTCACTTACCAGGGCAGCAGGCTACTTGCTGCTTGGCTATGTGCCATAATTTCCAACATGGAAAGAATCTCAAGAAATGCTGTTGCTTCTTTTTTTCCTGGCCTGGTTGGGCTGCAGCATGCCAGACCACAGTCACATACCAGGGCAGCACACTAGTTACTGATTGCCTTGGCACCCTAAGTGCCAACATGGCGCAGATCTAGGAAATGCTGTTGCTTCTTGTTTCCCTGCTCTGGGGTGGCCACGGCCCTCCAGAACACGGTAACTTACCAGAGTGGCAGGCTAGTTGCTGGGTGGCTTGACACCCTAAGTTCCAACATGGCACGGATCTCAGGAAAGGCTCTTGCTTCTTATTTTCTCGCCCTTGGGAGGCCATGGCTTGCTAGAACATGGTCACTTACCAGGGCAGCAGGCTAGTTGCTGGTTGGCTTGGCTCCCTAAATTTCAACATGGCGTGGATCTCAGGAAATGCTGTTGCTACTTATTTCTTTGCCCTCGGATGGCCTCGGCTTGCAAGACCATGGTCACTTACCAGGGCAATAAGGTAGTTGCTGGTTTGCTCAATGCCCTAAGTTCCAACATGGCATGGAATTCACAAAATGCTCTTGCTCCATATTTCCCCACCCTGGGTAGGCCACCACTTGCCAGACAATGGTCACTTACTTGGGCAGCAGGCTAGTTGCTGGTTGGCTTGGCGCCCTAAGTTCCAACATGGCATGGATCTCAGGAAATGCTCTTGATTCTTATTTCCCCACCCTAGGTATGCTGCAGCTTGACAGACAATGGTCACTCCCAGGGAGGCAGGGTAGTTGCTTGTTGGCTCGGTGACCTAAGTTCCTACATGTTGCAGATCTCAGGAAATGCTCTTGTTTCTTATTTTCCCACCCTGGCGTGGCCAGGGCTTGCCAGAAGTCGGTCAATTACTTGGGCAGTAGGCCAGTTGCTGGTTGGCTTGGTGCTCTAAGTTCCAACATGGTGCAGATCTCAGGAAATGCACTTGTTTCTTATTTCCCTGCCGTGGGTTCGATGTAGCTTTTAGACAATGATTACTTCCCAGGGAGGCAGGGTAGTTGCTGGTTGCCTCGGCGGCCTAAGTTCACATATGTCGAACATCTCAGGAAACGCTCTTGCTTCTTATTTTCCTGCCCTGGGGTGGCTGCAACTTGCCAGAATTTGGTCACTTACTTGGGCAGCAGGCCAGTTGCTGGTTGGCTCGTCGCCTTAAGTTCCAACATTGCAAGAATCTCAGGAAAAGCATTTACATCTTATTTCCATGCCCTGGGGTGGCTGAAGCATGCCAGATCACAGTCACTTACCGTGGAGGAAGAGTAGTTTCTGGTTGGCTCGGTGCCCTAAGTTTCTACATGGTGCAGATCTCAGGAAACGCTGTGGCTTTTCATTTTCCCGTCCAGGGGTGGGCATGGCTTGCCAGACCATGGTCATTTACCAGGGCGGCAGGCTAGTTGCTGGTTGGCTTGGTACCCTAAGTTCCAACATGGCACGAATCTCAGGAAACGCACTTGCTTCTTATTTCCCCACCCTGGGATTGCCATGGCATGACAGACAATGGTCACATCCTAGGGCAGCAGGCTAGTTGCTGGTTGGCTGGACTTCCTAAGTTCCAACATGGCACCAATCTCAGGAAAACTTCTTGCTTCTTATTTCCCTGCCTGGTGTGGCAGCAGCTTGCCAAAACTCGGTCACTTACTTGTTCAGCAGGCTACTTGCTGGTTGGCTCGGCACCCTAAGTTCCAACATTGCACGAATCTCAGGAAATTCTCTTATGTCTTATATTCCACTCTGGGGTGGCTGCGGCTTGCCAGAACACAGTCACTTAACAGGGTGCAAGGCTACAACTTTTTGGATCAGCACCCTAAGTTCCAGCATCGCAAGGATCTCAAGAAATTCTCTTGCTTCTGATTTCTTCACCCTGGGGTGGCTGTGGCTTGTCAGACCACAATCCGTTGCCAGGGCTTCAGGCTAGTGCTGCTTGGCTCAGTGCCCTATGTTTCAGCATGGTTTGGACCTCAGGAAAGGCTCTTGCTTCTTATTTCCACACCCTGGGGTGGCCCTGGCTTGCGAGACCCCTGTAACTTACCATGGCAGCAGGCTACTTGCTGGTTGGCTCAGCGCCTTACATTCCAGCATGGCACGGATCTCACCAAAACTTTTGCTTCTTATTTAACCACCCTTGCGTGAGTGTGGCTTGCTAGACCACAGTCACTTAACAAGGCAGATGGATAGTACTGGTTGACTCAGAGCCCTAGGTTCAAATATGGCGCAGAACTCATGAAATGATCTTGCTTCTTATTTCTCCACACTGCAGTGGCCATGGCTTGCCAGACCACAGTCACTTACCAGGGCAGCAGGCTAGCTGCAGGTTGGCTCAGCGCTCTTAGTTCCAGCATGGTACAGATCTCAGGAAATGCTCTTGCTTCCTATATCCCCACACTGGGGTGGATGAGGCTTGCAGACTAAAGTCACTTATCAGGGCAGAAGGCTGCGTGCTGTTTGGCTCAGCACCCAAGCTTTCAGTATGGTGTGGATCTCAGGAAATGCTCTTGCTTATTACCCTGAACTTGGGTGGCCAAGGCTTGCCAGAGCACAGTCACATACCAGGGAAGCAGGCTAGTTGCTCGGTGGCTCAGCACCTAAGTTCCAGCATGGCACGGATCTCTGGAAACACTGTTGCTTCTTATTTCCTCACCCTAGGTTGAACGTGGCTTGTCAGACCACAGTCACTTACTAGTGTGGCAGGCTTCCTGCTGGTTGGCTCAGCACTCTTAGTTCCAGCACTGTGTGGATCTCAGGAAATGCTCTTTCTTCTAATTTCCCTGCCCTGTGGTGGTTGCGGCTTACTAGACCACAGTCACTTATGAGGTGGGCAGGGTAGTTGCTGGTTGAATCTGCACCCTAATTTCCAACATGACGTGGTTCTCAGGAAACACACTTGGTACTTATTTCCCCAAACTAGGGTGGCCGCCACTTGCCAGGCCACAGGCACTTACCAGGGCAACAGGCTAGGTGCTTGTAGACTCAGCACCCTAAGTTTCAACATGGCATGGATGTCAGGAAAAAATTTGCTTCATTTTTCCCTGACATGGGGTGGGTGCAGCTTGCTAGAACACAGTCACTTAACAGGGTGGCAGGTTAGTGCTGCTTGGCCCAGAGTGCTATGTTCAACCATTGTGGGGATCTCAGGAAACACTCTTGCTTCTTATTTCCCCATGATGTAGGGGCAGTAGCTTGCCAGAACACAGTCACTTACTAGTGCTGGAGGCTAGTTCCTGGTTGGCTTAGATTCCCTAAATTCAAGCATGGTGCTTATCTCAGGAAACGTTCTTCCTTCTTATTTCCATGCCTTGGTTTGGCCACGGCTTGCCAGACCATAGTCACTTACCAGGGCTGCAGGCTAAATGCTGGTTGGCTCAGCGACCTAAGTTCCTGCATGGCACAGATCTCAGGAAATGCTTTTGCTTCTTATTTCACTGCTCTGTGGTAGCCCCAGCTTACCAGATGACAGTCACTTACCAGGGCAGCAGGCTATTTCCTTTTCCTGGTTGGGTCAGTGCCCTAACTTCCTGCATGGTGTGGATCTCAGGAAATGCTCTTGTTTCTTTTTTCCCCTCCCTGGAATGGCCATGGCTTACTAGACCACAGTCACTAAACAAGGCGGCAGGCTAGTTGCTGGTTAGCTCAGCGCCCTAAGTTCCAACATGGTGTGGAATTCAGGAAACACTCCTGCTTCTTATTTCCCCACCCTGGGGTGGCAACGCCTTGCCAGACCACAGTCACTTACCAAGGAGGGACGCTATTTACTGTTTTGCTCAGCGCCCTAAGTTCCAGCATGGCACAGATCTCAGGAAACACTTTTGTTTCTTGTTTCCCCACCCTGAGTTGGCCGTGACTAGCCATAACACAGTCACTTACCAGGGTATCAGACTAGTTGCTGGGTGGCTCAGCACCCTATGATCCACCATGGTGCAGATGTCTGGAAAGGCTCTTGTGTCTTATTTCTCTTTCCTGGTGTGCCTGTGGCTTTCCAGTCCAAAGTCATGTACCAGGGCAGAAGGCTAGATGCGGGGTGGCTCATTTCCTTATATTCCAGCATGCCACGGATCTCAGGAAATGCTCTTGCTTCTTATTTCCCTGCCCTGGGGTGGCTTTGGCTTGCCAGACCACAGTCACTTAACAGTCGGCAGCCTATTGCTGATTGCCTCAGAGCCCTAGGTTTCAACATGGCGTGGATGACATGAAATGCTCTTGCTTCTTATTTCCCCACCCTGGTGTGGCCACTGCTTGCCAGACCACAGTCACTTACCTGGGGGGCAGGCTAGTGCTGGTTGGATCAGTGCCCCAGTTTCCAACTTGGCACGCATCTCACTAAAAGATCTTACATCTTATTTCCCACCCTTGGATGGCCATGGCTTGCCAGAACACAGTCACTTACCAGGGCGGTAGGCTGGTTCCTGGTTCACTCAGTGACCTAAGATCCAGCATGGTGCGGATCTCAGGAAATGCTCTTGTTTCTCTTTCCCCCTCCCTGGCGTGGCCATGGCTTACTAGACCACAGCCACTAAACAAGGCAGCAGGCAGGTTGCAGGTTGGCTCAGCGCCCTAAGTTCCAACATGGCACAGTTCTCAGGAAACAGTCTTGCTCTTTATTTCCCCGCACTGGGTGGCTGTGTCTTGAAAGACCACAGTCATTTACCAGGGTGGCAGTCTGGTCTCAGGTTGGCTCAGCACACCCTAAGATCCAACAAGGTGCGGATCTCAGGAAATGCTCTTGATTCTTATTTCCCCACCCTGGGGTGGCCGCAGCTTTCCAGCCCACAGTCACTTACCAGGGTGGGAGGCTAGTTGCTGGTTGGCTCGGCACCCTAAGATCCAGCATGGCATACATCTCAAGAAATGCTGTTGTTTCTTATTTCCCTGCACTGCAGAGCCCACGGCTTGCCACAACACTGTCACTTACCACTGTGGCAGGTTAGTTGCTGTGTGGCTCAGCACCCTAAATTCCACCATGGCGTGGATCTCAGGCAATGGGCTTGTGTCATTTTTCCCACCCTAGGTTGGCCGCGGCTTGCAAGAACACAGTCACTCAACAGGGTGGCAGCCTAGTGCTGGTTGGCTCAGCACACTAGGTTCCAACATGGTGGAGATCTCAGTAAACGCTCTTGCTACTTATTTCCCCATGTTGCCATGGCCATGGCTTGCCAGACCACTGTCACTTACCAGGGTGACAGGCTAATTGCTGGTTGGCTCAGTGCCCTTATTTCCAGCATTGCGTGGATCTCAGGAGATGCTCTTTCTTCTTATTTCCCCACCCTGGGGTGGCCGTGACATGCCAGAACATAGTCACTTACCAGGGTGGCAGGCTAACCTTGGTTGGCTCAGTGCCCTAAGTTCCAGCATTGCATGGATCTCAGGAAATGCTCTTGCTTCTTATTTCCCTGCCCTGGAAAGAATGCAGCTTGACAGACCAAGTCACTTACCAGGGTGGCAGGCTAGTTGCTGGTCGGCTCATCGCCTTAAGTTCCAGCATGGCATGGATCTCAGGAAATGCTCTTGCTTCTTATGTCCCCACCCTGGGGTGGCTGCAGATTGCCAAACCACAGTCACTTAAAAGGATGGTAGGCTAGTTGCTGATTAGCTCAGCACCCTAAGTTCCAACACGGTGCCGATCTCAGGAAATGCTCTTGATTCTTATTTCCCCGCACTGCAGTGACCTTGGCTTTCAAGACTACAGTAACTTACCAGGGCGGCAGGCTTGTAGCTGGTTGGCTCAATGCCCTAATTTCCAACATGGCACGCTTCTCAGGAAATGCCCTGTCTATTTATTTCCCCACCCTAAGTTGGCCGTGGCTTGCAAGACCACAGGCACTTACCAGGTTGGCAGGCTAGTTGCTCATTGACTCAGCACCCTAAGTTCCAACATAGCGCAAATCTCAGGAAATGCTCTTGCTTCATTTTTCCCCAACCTGGGATGGAGATGGCTTGTCAGAACACAGTTACATTCCAGGGCGGCAGGCTAGTTGATGGTTGGCTCAGCTCCCTATGTTCCAGCATGATGCTGATCTCACCAAAAATTCTTGCTTTTTATTTCGCTGCCCTTGCGTGGGCATGGCTGGATAGACCACAGTCACTTAACAGGGAGGCAGGCTAGTGCTGGTTGTCTCAAGTCCTAGGTTCAAATAGGGTGTGGATTTCAGGAAACACTCATGCTCCTTATATCTCCGCACTGCATTGGCTGTGGTTTGCCAGACCACAGTCACTTACCACGCTGGAAGGCTATTTGCTGCTTGTCTCAGCTCCCAAAATTCCAGGATGGTGCTTATCTCAGGAAACTCTCTTTCTTCTTATTTCCCCACGCTGGGGTGGCCATGGCTTGCCAGACCACAGTCACTTGCCAGGGCAGCAGGCTAGTTACTGCTTGGCACAGTGCCCTAATTTCCAGCATGGCAAGGATCTCAGGAAACACACTTGCTTCTTTTTTCCCCAAGCTTTGGTGGCTGCGGCTTGGCAAACCACAGTCACTTACCAGGGCAGCAGGCTAGTTGCTGGTCAGCTCATTTCTTTAACTTCCAGCATGGCATGGACCTCAGGAAATGCTCTCGTTTCTCATGTCCTCGCCATTGGATGGCTGCAGATTGCCAGACCACAGTCACTTAAAAGGATGGTAGCCTAGTTGCTGGTTGGTTCAGCGCCCACAGTTCCAGCATGGCACAAATCCCAGGAAATGATCTTGCTTCTAACTACCCCGCACTGGGGTTTCCTCGGCTTGCCAGACCACAGTCAGTTACCAGGGTGGCAGGCTACTTGCTGGTTGGCTCAGCACCCTAAGTTCCAGCATGGCGTGGATCTCAGGATACACTCTTGCTTCTTATTTGCCTGCCCTGTTGTGGCCACTTATTGCAAGACAATAGTCACTTACTAGGGTGGCAGGCTAGTTATTGTTAGCTCAACGCCCTAAGTTCCAGCATGGCAC
>PVJX010040849.1:0-14964 GCA_004027295.1 Dolichotis patagonum | reverse complement strand
CCAGCCAGCTGCCACACTTTTCAGTCTCTTAGAGAGGTAGGCAATAGGCCTCTGCCATGGCCCCAAGTTCTGGGTCAAGACTCCCTTGGCTATTCCTGGCTTCTCATCCACATAGAGGGAAAAACATTTTTGGAGGTCAGGTAAAGCCAGGGCAGGAGCCTCAGTTAGGGTTAGTTTCAGTCGCTTAAAAGCCTGGTCTTAAGACTGTGTCCATTCCAGAGGACCTTGGGTGGTCCCCCTCAGGGAGTCATAGAGAGGCTGAGCTAGCTCAGCAAAGTTAATTATCCAAAGTCTGCAATATCCCATAGCTCCCAGGAATTCCCTCACCTGCCTTTTAGTGGCAGGGGTCAAAACTTGCATGATGGCTTGCACTCGCTGGGGGGAAAGAGTCCCCTTTCCCTCACAAATCTGGTAGCCTAAGTAAGTCACAAGCTGTTGGCATATTCGTGCCTTCTTAGCAGACCCTTTATAGCCCAATTTATCCATGGCTTGTGAAAGGATCCTGGGTAGCACTCGCATAACTTTCATATAAATCTGCCACCGGCAAGAGGTCATTTACGCACTGCAAGAGAGTCACCTCCCTTAGGTCTTGCCTTGGCCGATAATCTTGGGTCCCAGGTTTTTGGACTGGCAACAAGGAGGTATTCCAAGGGGAGGTGTAGAATCTCAGGATGCCAAAGATTTGGCAGTTTTGGCGGTTCCCAGTACTTTTAGCCTTTCCCCAGTAGGGGTCCCTATAAGCTGAGTGAGGACTGAATGAGCCTCTCCAGAATCCACCAGAAAATTAATTAGTTGCCCCCTCTCACATTAAGAGTTAGCCTAGGCTGGGGGAGGGGGCATATGATCCCTGACTTCCTCAGTTGTGGGCCAGCAGAGCCTTTGCATCCTTTTATATCTTAGCCTTGCGCTTGGGACAACACTTTCGCCAGTGTTCCATTTCCTTACAGTAAGCACATTGATTTTTATCTAGAGGTGGGCAAGGCGGCTTTTTGTCAGACTTAGTGACTTTATCAGCCAAGACTTCTAGGATTTAAGTCAATTTTTGGTCTTTTGGGTCCTCTCAGTTATCAGACACATTTTGAGCAATTTCTAAGAAGCATTTCCTTGAACCCTTCAAGCTTCTGTAAATTCTGTTTAACATCTCCGGCCGACTGAGTCATAAAGGCAATGTTAATAGTCCGTACATTTTTAGGGCTTTTAAGAATAACTGGCAATACAAGGAGAGCCTTCTTACCTTTGGACTGACAGGACAAAAGGAGGACGGGGTATGGAGATGGGTCCCAGTGTTGGGATTGCACACTGCTTTTTGGCCCAAGGTGCCATTTCTACTGCTGTAAACAGCGCCTATAAAATCTGCTCTCCAATTATAAAGGTCGGAGGCAGAGGAAGGAACGCGAGTAAAAACTGGGGCAGAGGGATCCCGCACAAAAGAAGAAAGGGTGGGGAACTGCAAAAGGGAGTCAAGCGATTTTAAATGCTGATAACTGCTGGTTGGGGTGGGGCGGGGCCAGAGGGGCAGGAGGTCGAAGCTGCAGGCGCCACTGCTGCACCCACAAGGATCCTTGGAGGAACCAGGCTACTCCCGCCCAAAGTACAGATTGCACGCGCCGCCTGCGTGCGCCGCTGTCCTGCGCGCTGCCTTTGTGCGCTGCTGGCGCGTGCCATGCAGCGCCGCCATTGCTGCTGCCGCTGCCGCCACTGTCGCGCGCGCCGCCCGCACGCGGGAAACCCTCACAGGGTGCGAGTGTGCGGAGAGGGGCGGGCTAAGCCTTCTGAGTTAGAGTCGCAGCCTGAGCGCGCTGCAAGTCTGGGGCGCCGTGCCACCGCTGTTGCACACGCGCCGCTGCCGCCGCCCGCCCACCCACCGCCGCGCCACCCACGCGCGCCGCCCGCGAGCAGGGAACCCTCACAGGCCGCCAGCGTGCAGAGAGCAGCGGGCTGAGCAGAGGCTGATGCGGGGAGAGGGCGGCAGCTGCGGTTGCTGCAGCCCAAGCTTCGGCTCTGTGGGGTCGAAGATGTCGGAGGGAAGGCTGGTAGTGTTTTCTTTTTCCTCCGCGGAAGAGAATTCCGTGCGCCTGGAGTTTCAGTTTTGCTTTGAAAGTCACCAAGAAGGTAGCAATTCCAACTTCGGTAATCTGAGCTCGATCTAAAAAATCTTTAAAGTTGTTGAGCCCACAAAAAAACACAAAGGATAGTGCCTGGTCCAAGTTTTAGAAGTGATCACTTAAGAACGAAAACACAAAAACAGGTGCCACAAAGGACAGGATAAACACTGAACACACATATACACACACTCTCAGAGGTTTTTCTGTTCTCAGTCTGGCTACCTAAAGGGAAATAATTCTTATTATAACCCTTAAACCCAACAGGCAGCACGCAACCTGAAACAAAGCAAGAATTCAAAAGGGGGAGCCGAGCTGCCCCAGGTTTCAAAAACACAATGCCATCGGGACATGCACTGTGCAGTTGACTTGGGGTGCTGGGAAAACAAGGAACTCTTCCGTCTCTGGGGGGCAACTGTGATCCTACCTGCATGTGGGCTGAGAATCAGACATCTCATGTGGTCCTGTCTCCCATCCCGTGTCTCCCCCTCCCCCTCCCCCCTGCCTAGCAAGTGGGAGCCAGTGAACTGCACATCTTGTGAAAAGATTGGCTATGTTATTCAGTATGAGCTCTCCATATGCAAGGATAAGGACAACCATTTGGAAAAAAACAAGAGACAATATGACAGACAGTGAAGAGCTCTGGTTGTCTAGCTTTGAAATTTATGCTTTCTTATGTCCCATTCTGTTTTGTTTTGTTGTGTTTAATTTTACTCCCTTTTAAAATAAAATAAATAAATAAATTAAAAAAAAAACAAAGACACAATGCAAAGTCAAATGAGCAAAAGCTCCAACCCACAAATGGCAGAAAGCCACAAATTACAAATTACAAATGGCCAAGGCCCCTAACGGGAGGGCGTGCCGCTCCGGATGCAGAAGGAGCACTAGGCTTGTCTGCAATTACAAATGTGCACACCCTAAACAAAGTACTTACAAATTGTCGGCCGATTGAAGGAAAAATAATTTGGGGGGGTCCTGTGTCCACCCTGGGCGAACCCCCAGATGTTATAACCCAAAAATGAGATGACGTCCAAAAAGAAAAAGGAATAAGCACTTTATTTTTTATGCTGGTACCCAGCAACACAGGTGTGATGGAGTTTGCAATCTGTGCAACAGGTTAGGGCTCAGAAGGAGTTTTTAAGGGGAGAGAAAGCAGCATCAGGGTGGGGAGGAGGAACCAAAGGGCAAAGGGGCTTTTGTTGCCTTATTTGGTATTAAGGAGAATCTTGCAGTGACAACTAGCTCTGAGGGAGATTAACAGCCCTTGGTCTCTCCATTGGAATTTGCAAAGGCTGAAGCCTTGCAAAAAAGGGGGTTTGCCTAGAACCTGGAGTTTAAAAAAACAACCAAGAACAAAAGAAATGGCTCATACAGAACAGAATGGCGAAGCTTTTGTTAGAGTACAACACTAACACTCTGCACTCCTGTCAGAAACAATAACGCTGGGTCCCACACCAGCTCTCCCACACATAAGCCTTCTGGTTTTTGAAATTTGGGTGAATGAACTACAACACTGCACAATTTTAATTTACATTTCACTTTTATGAGATTGTTTTTATGACTCTCTGTGTATAAGACCAGTTTGTATTTTCTAGGCATTATAAATTTGTATCTTAATATAAAAACAATCACTTTCTTACTAGTTTGTGGAATTTTTATTTATCATTTAGCAAGAGATTGTTTGTTTGCTTGTTTGTTTGAGACAAGGTCTTGCTGGGCAGTGCCCTGGAATGCACACCTTGGCCTGCATTGAAGTCAACAACTCCTTCATGAGTGTCTTTATTTGAAAAGTCTTTCATTTCTCATGTCCTCCTTTTATTCCTTCACAATTGCCCCAAACTCAACAGCTTCACTACTTGCAACAGGTATCTAACTGTGTACAGCCAATTATCAACATCACAGTCCTTGGACACTTTTTGCATCATCAGATTTTACTACACTGAATCTTAAACTTGACAGCACCTTTGGATGTAGAGGAATGAAACTCCCAATCTACTATACTATATGTTTGGTATGAGTTTGTGTTCTCTAAAATTGAAGAATGAATTTCAGGAACATTGGAGGTTAAGAGCAGAATATATTTATTGAGAGAAAGCGTCTGTGTGAGAGAGAGACAAAAGGGGTCCTGAGTGGGTTGCCAAAGACTCTTTTCTAGGGACTTTTATAGAGCAGAACTACAAATTGAGGCGGGTCTAAGGTGGAGAAAACATGAGAACTTGAGATGGGACAGAACTATGGTTAATCAATAAAATTAATTGCTCGGGTAAAATTGATTAATTGGGGACCAATGGGGAAATGAGTCACATAGCAAGCAGGCATGCTTGAGGAGCAGTGACTCTTTCTGTTGGGGGTTGTGATGGTGACTCCTGGCTCCCTCAGGGCGATAGAGATCTATTTATAGTATCAGTCCTTAGGATGTGGGTGTATTTGCTTGATCTTTTGTGTTGAGGTCTGGCCCACAGTGGGAGGTATCTGTCTCCTCCAAGGTTGCAAGGTATCTAGGCTTCTGCACTGGCTCCTTCGAGGACCCAGGACTGTCTGACTGCCTATAATATTCCTACATAACTCAGTTGCCTATAACACTTTCTCTCACTTGCCCATCCAATGCCCTTGTCCCTATTAATATATGCATCCTGCCCTTATTTTGGAGTATGCTCAGCTTCCAACTTTCCAAATCTCCTTTACCTTCCAATGGGAACTTTATATCAACACTTTCCTCTCCTACTTGACAACCCATTTGTCTTTCACCTGTAAGTATAGCTATTATTAACCCTCTCTCTTTAAGAGTCATCTTCACAAGGTAGAAATGCATGTCGGTTATCAGTTTCCTTGCTTTAAACCACACAGCTCCCCTCGTTTGTCCTGTTGGTGGTTCTGGAGCTGGGTCCCCTAAACATTCTCCCTTTGCTGTTCATCTTTGTTGATGGAAGCCGCTAGAATTATGTCTCCATTTATCAGTGCTATCGATTCAGGGCTCAACCCTTTGACTTCATTTAATTGCAGTTCCATCCTTCCTCCAAATACAGCTACCCTGGGAAACAGAGCTTCAACACGTAAATCTAGGGGACACAAAGGTCACTCCAGAAAGCCATGCCTTCCATGGCTGTCTTCGCAGGGAGTTCAGCAGCATGTTCTTTGCTGTTCCCACATGAATGTCTTCCAAATCGGCTTTCAGGAGCCTCAGCTCTAATCGCTGGAAGTCCCTCTGCACTCCTAGACAGCTTCCTGTCAAGTCCCAGTGCCACCTGCATAGAGTCCTTTTTTTTTTCTTTTGTCTTTTTGGTACTAGGGATTGACATCAGAGCCTTTCCACTAAGCTACATTTCCAATCCTTTTCGTTTTTTATTTTGAGGCAGAGTCTTGCTAACATGCCCAGGTGGGGTTTGAATTTGGGCTTCTCCTACCTCAGCCCTCCAGAGTGCTGGAACTATAGGTGTATGTCTCTATGCCTGTTAATGGAATTCATGTTTGTCAGTCTCAACTGTGACACCCTACAAACTTTCTCTGTGGCACCCTATGTACTTTCTCCGCCATCCGATGGACTATGGACTTTCCAATAAGAACCATAGGTCAACCTCTAGGGGAACCTTCCTTAAGTTTACTCCTCGGTTTATTAGCCTTAGTAGTAAACCCTGTTACTAGTTATGTGAGTAAGCTTTCTGTCACTGTCAAAAATATCTTAGATAAACAATTTTGGTTCACAGTTTCAGAGGAGTCGTTCCATGGTTGCTTTGGCCCACTGCTGTGAGTTTGAGGAGAGGTTGAGCATCATGGCAGAGAGTGAACGGTGGACAAAGCTGCTCATCTCATGAAGGCTGGGAAAACAGAGAGCGAAAGAGGAAAAGATCTGGGTCAAGATGTATTCCTCTGTGGTGGCCCTCAGTGGCCTACGTCCTCCAAATAGACTCCACCTCCTAAAGTTTCCACCTCCTCCCAAAAATGCTACTGGATGAACCCACTGATGACCCAGTCACCTTGAAGGTCCTGCTTAGAACACTGCTGCACTGGAGACCAAGCCTTCAGCACAGGAGCCACTGGGCAGCATTCCAAACCCAGACCACATTACTTCATAAGTCCTTGTGTTACAAGCTCCCTTTCAAAGTGCTGTCTGGTTTCTGTTCCTGGCTGGATATGACTGATAAGAGACTCTTCTCTGTCCTACTTGCTCTGCACTAATACCATTTCCATGATTTTGGTCTATAAAAGATGCAAAGATTGTCAGGAAACATCCACAAATGGAATGGGACTACATCAGCATTTAGACTTGAAACGAGGCACAGAAGCAGGGTGGGAGACACTAATTTGAAGAACAGGCAGAAACTGGTGAATAATTGCATCTGTAGGTAACATAGAGAAATGAACAGATCAAGGTGGCAATGTGTGGGGCTGGATTTCAGGGACAAATCCTCTAAGGTGTGGGTCCCCAGAAGCTGAGACCACTGAGGACTAACACCCTAAGACTAAAGATGACAGAACATAGCTGACAAGGAGAACAGAGACCTAGACATGGAAAGAGCTGGAAGTAGAAACAGTGGACCACAGGCCCCTGGAGAGGCGAGCAGGTCTGACTCTGGAACAGATGGGTGCTGATGTCTGTCCTACGAGGCCGCTGATGTTATATCTTCAACACTCAATCCCCCAGGCTGAGGCCAAATCTTCATGTTGGTGTTTATTATTCACCTCTTCTAACAGCTTGTCTTTACTGTAAAAACAACACATGGTTGCAACTAATCTAATTCCTTAGGCACTTTTTAGACACCTATTATGCATCCTCTACTATCTTATATGGAAACCAAACACCATCATCCCATGTCCTTGTCCTCAGGGGTTCACAGTCAAGGTATCCGAGAGACAGAGGAGGAAACTCAGTACCTGTCAGGCAAATCAGCAGACCTGAAGTGATCGGGTTGCCTGGTCAGTGTTCATGTCCTGACTCCATGGCCCATTGGTCCCCAGCATCACTGATGGAGGAAGGAAGCCTCACACCAGTTTAATGAGCCAAGACCACCTTCTCGTTTCTCCTCATTCCCCAGAGTTGCTCTCAGAGGCACCAGGAAGGAAAGGAAGGAGGGTCTACAGTACTGACCCTGCCTGGCACAACCCTCCTCAGCCCAGGCTGGTCTCTGGAGGAGCAGCCCCTGGGCAGAGGTTTGGACTCATTCCGCTGCCCTCCCTTTGTCTGTTTGGAGTGGGCTCGCACATCTTCAGACATCTTCTGGCTCTGCGGGCAGCATAGGTCCTACGCTGGGGACAGAAAAAGAAGGTGGCATGGAGGGAGAAGAAAGGGCCACAGCCTGAGAGAAGCTTTAGGGCTCCTTTCGTCCTGATCTCCTAAGACAGTCACCCTCTGCTCACCCAGGCCTGCCACCCCAGGAACCTGCGTCACCTGATCCCTTCAGCAGGGGCACTGTCAGGTCTCCTCTGAGCAGCGTCACAGTTCCCCCTGCGCATGGAAGAATCTCTCTGAATTGTGGTACTTGACTTCTGTTATGTCAGAGCAAGCTTGCCACTTGCCTCAAGGACCCCCATATCAGAAAATGAGAAAAGGGCAACAGCTGAACACAAAGACTCTGACAACTCCATTCAGAAGAACCAAAATATGGAAACAATCAAGATTTCAGCTTGGGCCGAGGGTTTAGCTCAGCGGTGTAAGTGCCTGCTTGGCAAATGGGAAGTTGTGAGTTCAATCCTCGGTACCAAAAAAAAAAAAATTTCAGCCTGTGATTATAGCCAACTGAGATACCATGGGTTGAAGAACATTCCCTAAACCTAGTCGAGTTCTCCGAGGAACTCTAATGAGAGCTGTTAGGGACACACTTGTGCTGTGTTTGGTGGCCCATTGAGCTACTGTGAGCTGTACCCTACTTAGCTGTGAAATGTTTAAAGGAGAGAACGTGATTTCTTCTTCGGCACATTGAAGTGCTGGCCAGATGCTTCTTTGTTGGTAGGGCTGTCCCCAACACTGCAGGATGTTAACCGGCACCCCTGGCCTCTGCCACTAGGCGCTGGCAGCCTGTTCCCCTAGAAGGAGGAGCAAACATCTCCGACATTGCAAAAGTCTCCAGGCCAGCACATTGCCCTTGGTCCAGAGCTAGGGTTCTTGAATGAAGCTTCATACTCTTAAGAACTTCCAGGAATGAGGTAGCAGAGTCAGAGCAAGGCTGCAGACAGGGAGCACTTCTCCTCTGGCTCCTAGGAACTCTTTCTCACAGAGGGAGGACACGTCTCTGAGACCTGAGCACCTCTGGCCCTTCTCACAGACCCTTCTGATTTGGTGATTGCTTGGGGAAGTCCTGGAGCAATGGTTCTCAGCTGCGGGTGGATGTCCTGATACACTGTGGAGATGGTGAAAGTTGCAATGCCCAAGCCACACCTCAGGCTAATTCCTCGACTGTGGGACAAGGAGAGAGAAGGGACCAAAGGGCTGTCAGTTTTAAAGTTCTCCAGGTGATTTCATGTGTCCCTGACATTGTTAACAACTGGACTTCAGAAGGGGGTAAGCAGACATAACAATCTTCAGCAAGATTTGGCCTTATGTAAAGCTGAGCTTAAGTCTCTGCACTGCCAAATGCTCTGTTGAATAAGACTAAATAAATACTCCCATGACCACTTGGTACACTGTGCCATGCAGGGCAGCACAGCTCAGGACAGTGGCTGTCACCCTGGGCAGCACCCAGAGTGAACCCTAGAGGCTGTTCCTCCATCCTTTACCTAAAGAACAATAATCAGCCTGGGCTGCTGACTTCCAGGACCAAGGGGCTGAAAATAAGGACCACGAGATGCTTTGCCATGCTGAAAGGAAAGAAAAGGTCAGAACCCCACAAGTCACATGTGCACGCTGGCTACCTCCCCCTTTAGCAACTGCATTTAAAGAGCCTGGTTGCTCATTTCCCCTATTTCTATTGGAATCTTTTTAAAAATTTTTTTCTTATTAGTACGCATTTGCAGTATATGCAGTTTACACTCACCTCGGGAAGTGGGTACATGTACATGATACAGCTTGATTCGTATTGTAATCCCTTTCCTCTTCCCTCCCCCCCATACCCATTTTCATCCTCTTTTCTCCCATTTTCATTCTTAATGATATTATTAATCTTACCTCATGTTTATAACATATAATGCTCATAGTCATTGAGGTTTTTAGGTTCCTGATATGCATATCTTTATTCTGTTTATTGCTCCTTCTCTTTCCCATATTCTTTTGGCCCTTTTCCCATTTGCAAGAAATTTATTCCCTTACCTCCTTCTATTCATTGTCTGCTTGTTTGTTTTTTGAGAGGGGGATTCACTATGTAGTTCAGTCTGGCCTTGAACTAGCTTATGTAGCCCAGGCTGGCCTCAAACTTAGCGATCCTCTTGCCTCAGCCTCCCGAGTGTTGGGATTACAGACATGCACCACCATGCCCAGCTCTATTCATTTATTGTGCTCTTTTTGTGTACTTAGCCTTACTCAAATGAAAGGCCCTATATGGTACTTAAACTGGTGTGTCTGGTTTATTTTACTAAACATTGTATGTTCCATGGCCATCCACTTTCCTACAAATGTCTGAAATTTGTCCTTTATCGCCAAGTAGTATTCCATTATATATAGATACCATATCTCCAATCATTTGCTGATAAATGTACTCGCTGCTTCCAGGATTTAGCTATTAGAATCTTAGTGGTTCCCTTCTGAAACCTTGCAATTGGACCTCACTGAAAGCCATGAGCCCTCAATTCTGATCCCATCAGTGTTGGACCAAGTATGTCTCAGAGGATAGCAAGAGGCCACTGATGGAGAAAAGGGGACTTCAGACTTGATCATCACTCTCTAGGACAGCCTATGTTTCACACACACACACACACACACACACACACACACACACACAGGTTTCCCATCTGCCCAGCACATGCTTCACATGGGAGAAACACAAAACAATTACTTTTTAAAAAACACTACAATCTTATTGGGCAAGAGAAAACAGAGTGAGAATTTTTTAAAGCACTTCTTGAATTCATTTCTCGCCTGTTGTCTAGTGAAGCAGGCCTCTGGTTTCTCCCTGGCTGCAGGAGAGGCTGGTGTTTACCCTGAGCCCTCCCCACTGATGTCATGCGCAGGGAGGCCTGGTGCCTAGGGAAGGTCCCCCAGGCCATTCCGATAACAAAGAATGCAATGAAAAATGTACTGGACTCCCATGTGTTTTTCATCCACAGGTCACTGCCCTCAGTTGCACAATCTGAGACACAAGACACCTTTGCTCCACTTTGGCAGCCTTCAGGTCACATGTGCTCCTCTGCTTGTCATATGTGCTCTGCTGTATTGGCAGAGCTGAGGCTGCGGAAGTGTAGGAAGGAGCAGGGCAATGCTGTCCCCAGAGCTCCTGGGAAGCGTGTGCTCAGCAGGGGCCCCTGCAGCCAAGACTTGCCTTTCCCAGTCTTTGATTTAGGATGGGTCCTGCTGGAGCAGATAACAGATGATTTAGAAATCAAGTCCCTTTTAGTTAATATCTAAAGTCCTGAGCTACAAACATGACAGCTTAGATCTCCAAATCTGTGTCTCCTGGATGGCACCTTCCAGCACTCAGTGTGAACCTATTAAGTTCTTAACTCTAAAAGCACAGAAATCCCCTCCCTCTCTCGCTCTTCTCTCTCCACTAAAAATGAGGTCTATGACAGCAGGAGCTCTACTTGTCTGGTAAAAATGTATAATTGGCACATAGTATGAAATATATTAATATTTTTCAGATTTGTCAAATATAGTTTTCACAGAAGACACAAAATGAGAAATTTAGAAAACATTCATGGTAAACTTTAAAGCAAAACCTGCTTTTTCAGGGCAGTGACGTAGCTCAATAGCATAGCACTTGTCTAAGGCACTCAAGGCCCTGGATTCAGACCTTAGCACAGAAAAAAAAATCTAGTTTTCTCTGTTTTCTGACTAGATTATAAAATTCCACAATCCAGTTTTATCCTATCCTTTTTGCCTACTGAGCCGGGCCTCACACTGGCACAAGGGTATGCTGAGCTCTTTCTCCTGGGGATGCCAGCTGCTCAGCCTGCCCTGTGGACCAGGTTCCAGCACTTGCCACCTCAGTGAGCTCAAGGTGGTGGGATGGAGGGAGGCAGAGGCACCCAGGAGTGAGGTCCAGAACAGAGGCCACAACTCCGCTGTCCAGGTGGCGGCTACTCATTGGCTGCTTCTAGGCCATTTAGCCCTTCTTTACCTCATGACTCTGCCTCTTTCGGAGCCTCATGGTATTGCAAACGCACAGCCCTCGGAGTGAGAAATCGACTGGAGAAGAAGAGGCCAGCAGCAGCTTGCTGCATCCGGGGTGCACCCACTGCCCCACTGGAATGAGCAGCCGACTGGGACCATAAACTTGCCACCAGTAATAATTAAAGGGATAGAGTTTTTCAAAAGGGAAGACACTTTATTTGTAAGGAGGGAGAAGCAGAAAACAGAAAGCTGCCTTGTGAGAGGGTAAAGGGCAGGGCGTCTGGAGGGACACCTGTGAGGCCTTTGGCTGCCTACAGACCCCTTTCTCCCACAGGTGATGTATCCACCACCCTTGGCACCTATCCTGGCCTTACCCTGTTGGCCTCTACTATGAATCCCTCTCTTACCCCCATGTACCTCTACCAGCTCCTCCAGGGCAACTCTGACCCTGCTAACATTTCTGCACACCACTGTCACCCTCCTACCCTTAGCCAATAAAGAGCTCTCCCCACAGCCTAGCATGTCCCAGCTGAGCTTCCAATTTATTGCACAACACTGTCACTGTCGGTGTGTGGGCCTCCAGGATTAGGTTATGGAAGTCAGAGTCCCTGTACTCCCTGACCACTCAGGAGCCAGCTTAGCTACTACACTGGCTAACTGGTTAACTCAAGGGTGTGGGGCATCCTTCCCTTAGAACTGATAGCTTAGTGTGTTCAGGTGAGCTGCTGGAAAGCACCTTCCAGGACACACATGAGATTGGAAGGTCCAACCTGTCAGATTTTTATCTCAAACTTGACAGCTTAATGGGTAGGGCTAGTGGACTCAAAAGGGGCTTTCATTTCTGACCCCAGGCAATGATTGGGAAAGGCAATCCTGGCTGCAGGAGTTCCCTGATGACTGCATACCTCCAGGCAGCCCTGGGGACAGCATTGTTTCTCTCTCTCTCTCTCTCTCTCTCTCTCTCTCTCTCTCTCTCTCTCTCCCCTCTCCTCTCTCCTCTCTCCTGTCTTCTTTCTCTCTCTCTCTCTCTCCCCTTCCCTCCCTCCCCAGCCTCAGCTCCCACAGTGCTGCCCAGCAGAGTAACTAGCCCTACCCATTAAGCTGTCAAGGCAGAGTGAACCTATACTGTGTCTCAGGTCGTATCAGCAGATAGTTAGTGACCTGTGGATGAAGAACACACTAGTAAGCTCTAGTAAGGCTTCTACTGCAATCTTTGATATGGGCAATGACCTGGGGCGACCTTTCCCAGACATCAAGCCTGGCTTTTCCTCCGTGCCCCTGACCCAAGCAGAGAAGGCTCAGGATAGAAACCAGCCTCCTCTCCACAGCAGCCAGAGACCAGCAGCTCTGCACCACCAGGCACTGGCTGAGCAATGACTCCAATGACTCAATATTACCTAAATGACTATACTTAAAATCTTACTGGCTGACCATAGCTATAGCCCACAATGTACCCAGTAGGCTCCTTGGGCAATCCACTCTCCGGGTGTCCCCTCTAGTCCCCCTCAGGAAGGAGCTTTCTAGCCCCTAATAACTATTTTTTAAAAAATATTTCCTACTCTTAACCTCCATTGTTCCTGGAACTAACTCATCTTTCAATTCTAGAGAACACAAACTCAGCATATCCAACATCTAACAAGTTGGAAACTGTAATATTTTCCTTCTATTGTATTTGGAGTTGCTGACACCATTCCCCTATCAGTGATTAAAATGGCAAAATCATGGTTTATGAGGTGTTTTTCAGCTGATGGAGTCATTTGTTGTTGTGCTGCTTCAGGACTGCAGTTGTACCCAGGGTTTGTGGGAGCACCCGTCAAGGGTCCTTGGAGTTGCTGAGAGCATCCCATAGGTCTGGTGTCTCAGATGTGTCCAGTAATCCATCACACGTTCCAGAAACTGCTGCAATGTTTGTCAGAAAATATAGACTATTGAGCCAGAAAGGGAAGGGGAGACTTAACCACAATCAACAGAGTATGTCTGCACTTCCAGTGGAAACATCATCCAATTAAAGCTGGAGAAGATATAACGCCACCTCCTAATCACATGTAGCTTCATTCTGGAAAGGTCCTTTTTCACCACTGTGGTACCCAAGGGATAGTATCTGGTATATGTGTGACTGGCCCACTGACCGCCAGCATCTCGTGGTAGAGTGTAAGGATACTGATAACCCGCAGTGCTCAGTGAAATCCTGAGACACAAAAATTCTTTGACCAAATATTCCACAGTGCTGAAGTTGAGAAATCCTATTCTAGAATCCATGCCTTCTCTTTATTAAATAAATCACATCTAGCGCATAGGACCGCAGGGACTAGACAAGCAAATACAACCCAGCTGTGCCCCCTAGTGGCTCTCAGCAGAATTTCTAGAGGAAGCCAACTAGCGTTAGGGAACACTCTTCACAGCCCATGGTATCTTAGGGTGTCACAATCACAGGCTGAAATTCTGGATATTTTTAATTCCTTGCTTCCTCTTGAAGGAAGGTTGCCAGAGTATTTGTGTTCACCTTATTGCCATGGCAGATGGTGTAGCTGGCCAGAGATGAGAGCAGAAGGATTTATCAAGGAATATTGGAGAGACAGGAGTTCATTTAGATCATTGAATCACAAGAGGAGAGGGAGTGTTCCTGAGAAAGGAATGGGATGGTCAGGGTGAGAGACTGGGGTTTCTGTAAGGGGATGAAGATGTGGGGAAGGATCTCAGATGGCGAATGTAGATCTCAGAAACCCATTTCCCAGAACATCTTGTTCCTTGTTAATCTTCCAGGAACGCTGTCTTGCAACTGAAGTTGTACATCGAAGTGGAAAATCATCAAGGCTTGCTTAGGCCTCAGAAAGGCTCTTTAGATTTAGATTTAGAAAAGTGTGTCTGGGAGAAGAGACAAGATGGCGGACTGGTAGGTAGCAGGAGAGAGACCCTCTCTGAGAGAGACAGCACAAATGCCAGAATAAAACACCCTGGAGAGACCCAAACAGAGAGAGATAGACTCTCACAACACAGAAAGAAACTAAAGCCCAAAAACCCGCTCGAATAAGAGGTCCTGGGGCTACTATTAGGGAAGATAAGATCGGCGAGCACAGCACCCGCTCGAGACGCCTGAATTCCGCCCAACCTGAACAAGCGATCCGCGCCAAAGCGACTGGCTTGAGCCGCCGGAGCCCGGAGCTGAACAGCCCGGTGTGCAGCTCGCCAGGACCGGCACTGCACACGACCCACCCAGAGGCACCGTGAATTCCCACCTCAGCCACACTGAAGTCGGAGGTCGGGCAGTCCAGCAGTTCTCAGGGACAGGGTGAGTGATGAGAATAAGACCCTCCCACGGGAAAGGGGAAACCGACTGGATGACATGTCCGATTTGGGCAGGACAGCCCTAACTCCATAAGGAAGTGGCTTCAGCTGGTTATTCCCCTCGCCGAGCGGATTGGTGGAATCTGCTAGAACTAGGCCACGCCCCTGGCGGGGACCCAGTTACTTCCCTGAGATCAGTGCACACTGATGCAGTGAAGGCCTGCAAAGGTTGACTGGCCCAGAAGGGAGGAGCTAGCACACACTGCCCCTGGGTGAACTCTAATCTCTGATAATCTATTGAAGAGGGCTAAAGCTCCTAGCCTGCACCCTCTAGAGGAGCCTTAAACAACAAGAAAAGGGTCTGGGAATTACACTGTACAC
>PVJX010040848.1:0-14967 GCA_004027295.1 Dolichotis patagonum | reverse complement strand
AATGGTCTCAAGTCATGTCCATTTATTTATAAATATCTCGATGTGATCATTCTTTATAGCTGAGTAGTACTCCATTGTATAAAAATGCCACAACTTTTTTATCCATTCCTCAGTTGATGGGCACTTAGGTTGCTTCCAAGATCTGGCTATTACAAATTGTGCTGCTATAAACATGGGTGCACATATATCACTGTGGTATTGTTCTACAACTTCTAATGAGCCTGAATCTCCTTAGAATTTGAAATCCAACCTATTCTGTTCTTCCTGTTACTCTTACTCCTATTCTATTCTATTCTATTCTATTCTATTCTATTCTATTCTATTCTATAATGCATTTCAAACTGGGAGATACTCAGTCCCAGTTCTATTCATTTCATAACACTTATTTATAGTTGTTTTATGCATCAGAGGATACAAGGGATGGAGTATACTAGAACAGGAGCCTCCAAATGCCCTGCGGGGAAAGATTATTTTTCTTTTCCTCAAAGTTTCAAACTTTGAGAAAATTAGGGTAAATAGAGGGCTGGGCAAGGTGAGAGTTGGGGCTGATAATCAAACTCAGTGTCCCTGGGAACAGGCCCTCCTGGAAGCCACATAACCTTCTCTGATGGAGACCACAGCAACTTAGATACAGATCCATGTGGAGTTTAATGTCAGTGCTAATGATGGTCAGGGTTGTGGATAGATGTGGCACCTTGACAGACAGGTTGGATGGATAAAGATTTTGCTGGACTTGCTGATGTAGGAAACACCAAGTTTTTCAGAATGTAGGTAGCACCTTAAATGTCAGAGTTTATTTAAAATAATAGTTCATGTTCATTTAATTACAGGGACTAAAATATTAATAGAAACTGATCAGATCAAGTTTTGTATAAAAACAAGAGTGGTAGATTCTGACAAGTCTTTATATAATTAACCTTCATCTTTGGGAGTTAAGAATAACTGAATGAGGCCATTCATGTCACTTGTCTTTCATTTGTACTTTTAGAACATATTCCCATCCAGTGACTCCAGGATTTCCTCAAGGTCAAATCTAACCTTGATACCACTCAAAGCATTCCTTAGTGGTTGTGCTATTGGCATTTTGCTCTATTTCCTTCTACTTTTTTTTAATGAAAAAGTTCATGCGATCTCTTTATAGCTGAGCTCAAATTTAATACATAATTTGGTATTTTGCTTTCCCCTCACTTACAATGTTGGCATTTTCTAAGTTCTCATATGGACTTCATACAATGAACCTTAAATGATAGCACAAAGCTCCATTGAGTGTATCTGCCATTATTTATTTAACCATTCTCTCTTAATGTTTTCCTTGTGAATATTATAGGATATGATCTTGTTCCATAACATTTGGGCAGAAGAAGCATTATATTACTTTATTTTTAAAATCAAATTAAATCTGGATTTTAATTTCCATGTGCAGAGCTGGTAAGATGCCCAGCAGCAGGCATTATTTGGGGACTTGTCCACAAGTATATATATCAGGGTATCTAGAGAATGGTTGGTGTGAAAGTAGGATACTTTTGATGTTAAGTAATATAAACCTACTCAAGCTGGCCTACACTCTAGAGGGATTCACTGGTCTAGAAGTTCATTAAAGATTTCAGGACTGGTTTGGTTTGTAGTCTGACAACACCATTGAGGACTCAATTTCTTCTTTGCTTTCTTCAAAGTCAGCATCATACTGGTCACAGATGGTTATTTATGGCACATACTTTCTTGTCCACACTTACAGGTAGGGAGAGGAGAGACTGAGAGTCACTTCCAGAAGCTTTCTCAGAATAGAAAGTACATTTTTTTTTTCACAAAAGCCCCCAGGAAATGTCTCTTTCTTTCCTGTTGGCTAAATTGAATCATGTGCCTATTCTTGAACCAAAGACTATAGCGATTTATCAGAATTAAGCTCAGTTTTTAGGTTGATCCATGTACTTCATTACTACAACCAAAGTGAGCATTTCCCACCTTCAAAGCACAAATACTCTCCATAGACAAGTGAACAAAAGTGGGAGTAGTTATTACCAGTGAATTTTATAGAGATTTATACAAATGTCTCCAGTATCTTCTAACTTGTTTTCAATCCTTGAAACCAGAATACTATGCCATACAAAAATAGGTTAAAAATACTACAAATCACAAGCACCCAAATCTACTCCTTTCTCTAAGAGCAGCAATAGCAAAATACAAGTTTCACTTTCCAATAATTATCCTTTCACATCCATGGACTTAATATCTCTTTTGAGGGATGAAAAAGACTACTAAGGCTGAGATTTTTTTTCTAGTTGTAAGTGAAAGGGTCAAGAAAAAGGGACAAGAAGGTTTGGACCTAGAATCTAGATCATCAATAGCAAATCTTTTAGAGCTTTCAATGATACAAACAGCCTGCTGCAGCACACTTACCATAGGTTTACCACCACTGCCCCAGATACTTGGAAGAAAAGAGTTATTGCTTCAAATCATACGCATTTGATTAAAGATATAAATTTACTAAGTAGCTCTCATTCTGCTAGTTTATTCATCTTCGTAATCTCACTTGCCAGTTTTCAAATAAAAAGTGGGCTGGCACATCTTGGAAGGATAAATAAACTTCATCAACACAATGGGATATTATTTAGCCCTAAAAAGAAATAAGTTATCAAGCCATGAAAAGCCATGGAGGACACTTTAACGCATATTACTAAGTGAAAGCAGCCAATTCAAAAAGGTAATGTCCTGTACGACCCCAACCATATAACATTCTGAAGAAGGTGAAACTACAGAAACAGTAAAAAGATCAGTGCTTTTTAGAAATTAGTGGTGGGGGGGGGAATGAATAGTCAGAGTACCAAGGACTTTTAGGGGAGTGAAAATACTCCTTAAGTAACTACAAGGGTGGATACATGTCTTTGTACATTTGTCAAATCTCAGAACATACAGCACCAAGACTGAACTCTAGTGAACTATGGACTTTGAGTTATGTTGTATCAATGTAGGTTCACTAACTATAATAAATGAATTACTCTGGTGGAGGTTGCTGAAGGTGGGGTAGATTGTGTGTGAAAGGGTACATGGGAACTTCCTGTACTTTCCACTCAATTTTGCTGTGAACCTAAAATGCTTTTTAAAATAAGGTCTTTTGAAAAAAGGCAGGAAAGAACACAGAATTGAGAATCAAGATTCATGGATTTGAATCCACACTGTTACAAGCTGTACAAGTTTAAATTATTTTTTTAAGCTTAAATTATTTTAACCTGTAAATGTATTCACTCACATTTCAAATGAGGATAAAAATCATCCATCATATTTTCTGTGAAGAAATAACATAGGTATTTTACAAAGTACATAATAGGTTCTCAAAAAGTACTGGTTGACAGCAAAGAGATGAGGAGGAAACAACAGGATCTTGTGGCCCAGTGAAGTGATGGTGGAGGTGTTTTTATAAGATCTTGCAACACGTGATTGTTGAGATTACCAGGGATTCTTTTCCCTCATACTACTTTAAACTTTAGGTTTAATTAAACAAGTTGTTCCAAAGTCCATACTTTACTGAGAATTCCTTGGTTTTAAGCTAATATTCCCTTCTGTTCCAGAATCTGATTCAAGATATCATATTACATTTAGTTGTCATATCTCCTGAGGTTCTTCTTAGCTGTGACAGTTTCTTGGACTCCCCTTGCTTTCAGTGACCTTGATAGTTTTGAGAAAGTAGTGATCAGAGATACTTTGTGGGACCCCAGTTGTTTTATAACCTAATCTCTGAGGTGAGATCTTACCACTTTGGCCATATACTATTTATTAGAAGTGAGTACTAAGTGTAGCCCACACTCAAAGACAGGTTAACCAAGCTCCATTAATTGAGAGAAGTATCAAAGAATTTGTGGCCATGTATTAAAGCCCTCAAAGCTTGTTAAATCAGTATGTTAAAATAGATTCCTGGGTGCCACTCCCAGAGTGTCTGATGCACTAGGGCTACAATGGGGACCAAGAATTTGTGTTTCTAATAAGTACCTACATAATTCTGCTGCTGTTGCTGGCCCAGGGATTTCACTTTGGGAGCCACTAGGAGTGGGGCCTGTACAAGATCCTGGTGTGTATAAGAAATAGAAAACGTTTTAAGATGTATTTCAGAACAGAACAATGCAAGCAACACAAGACATCCCAACAAGACAACAGGATATCAACAGTGGCTACCATAATGTCTCTTGTTTTCTTCAAAATAGTTGACCATATCTTCACACACGATATTATCAAACATAACAAAATAGTATAAAACCAATCAAAAGAATGAAAACATCACAGGACTTCAAAACCACATAATAGGAAATGAACAATGGTTACTATAATATCTCATTTTCTTCAAAAAAATTGTCCATACTATCACACATAATAAAATTAAATAAAACACAACAGACTAGAACCAGAGATGTAACTATTTTATGAAGCAAAGAAATGAGTAAATACCCAAGAAAGGCATGAAAACTAAACAGCTACATACTAATAATCTCATTCAGAAGAGATAAAACAGGGGTAAACTAGTCCAATGAGAAGAAAGGAGTGCTTTCCAATAACATTTTTACCTTCCCTTAAAGAACACTCTATATTTCTTTAGAGTTTGTGTTTAGACATAACCAAACATTATGTCAAGGTTTGGTGGAAATGGTTACAGCAAGCAGAATTTCGTGCATTTATGTTAGGTAACAATGATTTGTTTTGTTTTGAGACAGGGTCTAGCTATGTAGTTCAAGCTGGCTTTCAACTCACTAGATAACCCAGGCTGGTCTCAAACCTGTGGCAATCCTGCTGCATCAGCTTCCCAAGTGTTGGGATTACAGGTGTGAGCCACCATGCCCCACGGTAATAATGATTTCACAGTGATCCGTGAGAAATTTGCTGTTATATAAAGAATAGTCAAAACAGGTGTAAGCATAGACCTGTGTTGAAGTGGGGCAGAGTCTTATGTTGGTGTGGGAGTATGAAAGAAAGTGCGAGTGTCCTTACATTTGATCCTTTCCACATGATAGTGCTTGGGGCATGAAACCGTAATAAAACGAAATTAATCATTACTGTCCAACAGCATTGAGGGTGGTAGATGGGAGTCCTGAAACAAAGTGTAGTGACCTAACACTCGTCCAATGGTAGTGATGGTGTGTGGGGTGGAGTGGGCTGAAATAGAATCAGTGCTTTGACTTAATGACTAATCTTGTCCGACGGTGTTGGCCCCAGTGGGAAAGAGGGGTGGAGGACCATGAAACAGTGACCTAACGATCGCGTCCAATAGTGTTCTGGGGTGGGTGGGGCATGAATGGGAGGGGGCGGGGCGCTGCAGGCAATAAAGAATCAGTGACAACAATTCATGCTGTCCAATAGGCATGTAGGAGGGCATGTAACAACCCGATATAAATATGACAAGCAGCACATGAAAATCAAACTGGCAGGCATGCAAGGAGCACTCTAAATTGCAATAGTCAGTTGATCGAGAGAAGGCTTCACAGAAGTGGCGCCTTGGGCTAAGAAATATCTTAAGTTTCTTGTAGGATCCTGTCTCATCGTGGGCTCCTTGTTTCTTTCAGGTCTCCTAGTACCTCAGCTATCTCTCAGCCCCGGAGGTCCTTGCCGTGGGCGAGGCCAAGACCTGGGGCACTTGCTGGGCCAGACTGAGTCCCAGGAGCCGGGTAGAGGATATGGTGTCTCAACAGAGTTAGTAAACCCGGGCGGCAGCGACAGCCAATCAGCGGCACGCGCGTCTGGCCGCGTGCCCCCTCGCGCCCCTAGTACCCTTTGTGCGCTGTCTACGTGCGGCGGCTGGCCACGCCCTCCCGGGCGGAGACTAGAGAAGCTGTGAGTGCTCGGCGTAGGCGGTGAGCTGCTGCTGCCGCGCCGCCTCTTGCGGCGGCCCGGAGGCCAAGCGAGGCCGAGGTACGCCGCGGCGAACGTGCCAGGTCGGTAAGACCCAGCTGCTGGGGCCCTTGTGGCCTTCAGGACGTCTTGTCTGGTAGGTGCGCTACTCCCGCGAGGATGCGGCTGTCCCTGGGGCTGCTGAAGCAGACGGTGCCGAAGCAAATTGAGCGCTACTCGCGCTTCTCGCCGTCGCCGCTCTCCATCAAACAGTTCCTGGACTTTGGTGAGTGCGGGGCCGTGAGCCCCCATGGCCCCTGGGTGTAAGGCGCGCGGCCCGCCGTCCGGATCTCCACAGCTTTGGGGCAGAGGCCAAGGGAACCGCTGGTGGGGCTGGGAGGTGGCAGGGAGCTCTTTCCCTGGCTCGGGTTTCGGGGTGCGGAGGAACAGGGCCTGACACCCTCGCAGCCAGCTGAGGGCTAACCCAAAGACACAGAAACCGCGTCCGAGGATCACCATGCCGAGCGGGACTTCCCCAGCCAGCCATCATGAGCTTCAAATCTACTTGATGCAAAACTTCAGAACGAAATGTGGGTGGCTTGTGAATGTTTTTATTTTTAGGTTTTTTTCTGATTGGGTAAGAGCTGTTTAGAAACACCTTGAGGTTGAGCAAATTATGCAATGGCATTGTGTTCCTTTTCTATTCGAAGGTGTTGCTGTGTAGCCGGACCGGCAGGACTCGAACTGTATTCATCCTAATGCTTTACCATAAAGCAATTAGAGGCCTGGACTGCAAACGCCTTAGATGCTGGGAAAGAGCGCCTGTGTGGGCTCCTAGCATCAGAGCAGGGTCTAGGACAACTTTGGTCTCTGCCAGCCTCTTGTTTTGCTCCTTTATCTTGACATCCCATCCGCTTTCCCCGCCGGGAAGGCTGGAAGGCAGCTTGCAGCCGCTGAGCTGGCCCGCAAGACCTGGGCTACCTACCTGCCTTAGTTTGGCCTAGCTGAGATGGGAATAGATTCCATCACTTTCTCTAACTAGATCGTGTTTCCCCAGGGGGGACTGCGGTTGAATGCGGTTGTGAAACACCTGAAAGTAAAACAAAAGTGTGCACTCAGGTATCAGAATGAACTCGGCATCCTTGCAGAAAAATAAAATGGGGCAGCAAAGATGTGCTAAGCTCTAGGGAAAATAATGGGGCCTCTGTTCTTTTAATGGATTTTATGTGAATTGCAAGGGATGGTGTCAGGCATAAAAATTATGATGTAGAGAAGGTGGAACATTTCAGGAAGGCCCGAAATGCAAAACGTGATGCTGTCCATACTTTAAAAAAAAAAAGGATAGGAAGACAGTTAAAGTTGACACCAAATTAAAATTGTAGAAACCAGTTTACCAGAGACTGATAAAAGTTAAACTTCAGTGAGATACTACTGATCTTTACATCTTAATATCCCTGGTGTAGAATTTTAGAAGTTTGAGGCCTTACTTCAGAGTTTAGGACGAAAATGCCACTGTTGCTATAAAAAGGCTTGTTTTCCATTTTAATTTATGGTTTACAGCAGTGATGGTGAACCTTTCAGAGCTTTCAATAATAACAAACAGCCAACTGCTGCACACATGTGATAGGTTCACTCCCCTCCCTGGTTTAGAGATTCCCAAGGTATCAACCAACTGAGACAGGTTACTTCAAAAAAGGACAAAAGCAATTCAGAACTGAACTCAAGTACTTTCCACTTGCAAAGCTTAGGGAAGCTTTAATAGTGTGGCTGCATGTTTAGTTAATTCATTTCTATGGCAGCTAGTAGCATCTACCCATGTTAATAGGTGGCTTGGTTGGGATGTTGAGTATGAAAACCACAATGGGTGATAGTGTCATCATGGAAAATCTATGGGGCTTGTATCTGGAAGGAATGTTCTCATTCTGGGGCTACTACTAATTCATACGGTCTTGCTAAGTGACCAAACCTTACTCTGCGGTTCCTTCTTCTCAGTAATAAAATGTTGTATCAGGTAATCCTAAAGCATAGCTTCAAAACCGTATGATTGTAATTTCAAAGGAAAAGGGATGAGCTTTTTAAAAGAACATTATCAAATTTTTTGACAGACCTTTCTCAAAGTCTTCTGACTTATTTTGGGTGGGGTAGAGGGTTTGACTAATCCAGGATCATGAGAGAAGCATAATAATTTAAGTCTTTTCCTTATAAGGATGCACACAGAAGAGCTGTACATAATTATAGTGGAATTTGCTCCAAACTACAAGCCTTGTTTGCAACAGCCTGAAACAATTCAGGTAGCAATGAGCCTATCTTTAATGACATGAAAACTAAAAGAAATGAGTTATCCATGAAGGCCATTGCTGCTTCTACTTTTTTCTTAGTTCTCTCTAGATAGAAGTTCTGTTTTAGCAAGTGATGGGAAATTTGAACTTTCAGAATGGAAGGAGAGTTTTTTTTTTAATGTGAGAAGGGAGAGGTGCAAAGAGGCTGTATGCCCAGCGTGATTGGAGAAAATTTCAGAGGGCCAACTCACATGCTTAGGGGAGTAAATGAAGCCAGCTACTGGGGCTTGTTGGGAAACCTGATCTATGGATGACTCCAGAAGGGACACCTAACTGGCATCAGTTCAGTGTGTGTTTTCAAAGACCTTTATTGTAAACGATTAAACTAGCTGCTGGATGGACCATGTTGGCCTCCAGGATGCCTGTTTATGAACCTTATGCCTTTCTACCTGGGTACTTTACAAATAAATGTGACTTAACTTTTGGCTAAAGTAACCACAAAGGGACCAGAGAAGGGGTGGGCACAGAATTTTTGCCTACAGTATTTGTTATAATCATGTCAACAAATAAATTATAGTTTCTGTGGCCACTGAAATAACTTTTGTATGCTAGTACATTCCACATTAGAAAATGAGAAGATTATTTCTTGTGTTTAGGAGTGAACACTAAAACTGGGCGTTACTTCAGAAGCATTTTATTATTTAAAATTTTTTGTATCGCTGACTTTCAAGATTTATATACTAATAATCTTTTTTAAGGCATAAAAATTACAAATTAAGTGAAAGGCCCCCTTTAATCAGCAACCCTAATCCCAGTGTCAGACAATTTTTCTGTTTTTCTATGCTAACATCTATTTATTTATTTTTGGTTTTGGTTCTTTGAGACAGGATCTTGCTATGTAGTTCAGGCTGGCTTTAAACTCACTACATAGCCCAGGCTGGCCCCGAACTCATAGCGATTCTCTTGCCTCAGCCTTCCAAGTACTGGGATTACTGGAGTAGTCTACTACACCCAGCTAGTAATGATCGTATTTTAAAGCAAGGATTGGCAACCTTAGGACTCTTGAAGTTCCAGGCCATCCGATTGTTGTGAGGGACTGTCTGGTGCATTCTGGAAGGTTTAGCTGCGTCCCTGGCCTGCAACAGGTGCCAGTAGTATACTGCCATCCTCAATTTCCACAACCAAAAATGTCTCCAAGGCACTGCTAAATGTCCTTTGGGGAAGCAAAATACTTTCTGGGCTTTTCTGTTTGAAAGCGTTGAAACTAGGGATTTTTAGGCTAGGGCCTCACGCCCCATATTTCTGATGTCAGTTGTCTGTGATTGGCGTGCAGGGGATAGATAGTTAGATCACTGGATCATTCTAAAGCTTCATTAGGGTTAAATATTACTGACTGAATAGATGCCCTTCTGTCTGTTGCCTCCCTTTATCTGTGTGCAGTATTTCTCTAAGTTCCTTAAAATAATAAACATTTCTTGAATTTTTTTTTTTGGAAATATGGCCCACCACTCAGCAAGTACAGCAAGAATAACAAATCTTCTAAATGGATTATTAGTTTATAAAGGCAATGCTGTAGTACATTCCCAGAGGTGAATTTTTTTTTTTTTGAGATAGGGCCTCTCTGTAGTTCAGGCTGACCTTAAACTCACTGTGTGCCCATACTGGTCTTGGACTCATAGTGATCCTTCTGCCTCAGCCTCTTGAGGGCTGGGATTGTAGGCATGCACCACCATGCCCAACAGGTGGAATGTTTTAAAATGGAATTTTCGTTTTGACCTGAGATTATTGTCACATGGTTCCAAAGTCAAAAAGATAGAAAAGGTTAACTCTTTTGTGTGTGTGTGTGTGTGTGTGTGTGTGTGTGTGTGTGTGTGTGTAAATGGCTGCTTATACCTTTGTTTGTATCTTGTTTTTAAAACTTAATGCAAGAGCTTTTCATGTCTGCACCTACACAATTTCCTTTTTCTTTTTTTATGACTTTTGAGAATTTGATTATGTGGGTGTAGTATAATTAGGCAACTCTATTGATGTCTAGTAGGTTATTTCCAGTCTTTGGTATGACAACCAGTGCTGCAGTGAATTATTGTGTGCCCTGTAATTTCATGCATATCTGAATGTATATGTAGGACAGATTCCTAAACATGGAGTTGCTACATCAGCAGGAATGTGCATTTAAATTTTGATAAACATTGTCAAATTGCTTTCCATAGAGGTTGTCTGTTTGCCCTTTCACTAAAAGTGAGAGTGCCTATTTTCCTACACTTTCCCCACATTTTTGTCAAACTTTTTATAGGTGAAAACATGATATCTAGATATGATTTTTTTCTCGAGGGTAAATTTATTTTAGTTTTTTATTTTGGAAAGTTTTAAGCATATATAGAAGTAGAGAGAATAGTTTGATGAACTCCTGGGCATATTGATAGCCATATTCTGTGTTTGTCTCTAGATATTGTGTGTATGTGGAAGCTGTTACGTTTTCTTATCAAAGGAATGCTTGTTTCAGAAAGATAATTTTTTGTTTTTCTATGCTAACATCAATTTATTCTTTAAGTTACTGTATGTAGTCTTTAAAATTTTGTATAAATCCATATGTAACCTACTAAGCCTAGTGTGTGTTGGAAATGCTGCTCTTTGACAACTTTCAGTTTTCTGTCTCTTCAAGAGGCTGCTAGATTTTTTTAGAAAATTGTCCTAGTCATTGAGGTTTTAAAGTCAATTTGGATAGTCAGTTTGAAAGAGTAGAATCCTGACAGTCTTAAATTCCCCTGTGGCTATTTCCCCCTTTAATTTTGTATTTGTTCTCACCATCCCTTTCTTGATTTTGTTAACCAGTGGTTTATTTGTATTGGAGTTTTAAAATTTTTATGACTTGTTTTCTAGTTCATTAATGTCTACTCTAACTTTATCAATTCCCTTTGATCTCTGGTTTGTTTTGTCCTTTCTTCCTTTTTAAAAATTGGATCGTTTCTTTTCTGTTGTTTATTTTAGTACTTAAGGCCACAGTTATTCCTTTGATCACTGCTTCAGCAGCTAATGTGATTGATCCATTTTCTCCCAGATCCTCCATATCTTGAAAGATTTTTTTATTCTATAAACTAAGGTTGATTAAGAGTTTAAAATTTTCCAGTGGAAGAGCATTCTGCATATTAATTATGTTTAGTTTTGTTGCATTGTTATCAGAGAATGTTCTCTGAATTATTCCTAATTTATTGATTTACCGTGAATACCAGTATGTAGTCATTTCCTGTGAATGTTTCAAATGAATGCAGCAAAAAGAAAGTTGTGCTTTCTCCTCAGGTTATAGAGTTTCTTACATTAGATCTACCATATTAATTGTGTTATTTTAGGTTTTATAACCCTTTACTTTTTTGGTTTATTGTGGGTCAAACATGAGAGAAATTAAAAGTCTCCTAGTAACATGACTCTTTCACTATATATCTCTTACAAATTTTGTTTTATGAGTGTTAATGTTATGTTGGATGCTTATTAACTACCATGTTTTATTGGTGAGATGTGACCTTTAGCATTAGAGAATGCTGCCCTTTTACTAGTTCCATGCTTTTTGGTTTGGATTAATCTTATTTGATATTGAGATAGTTTCTTATTTTCTTGTTTATATTTCCTGATATGATTTTGCTACCCTTTTCAGTTGTTTTGTTTTGCTTTGTTTTTTGAGACAAGGTTTTGCTGTGTAGTGGTCTTGAACTCACTGTGTAGTCTAGGCTGGCCTCAGACTCATGGTGATTCACCTGCTTCAGCCTCCTGAGTGCTGGGATTACAGGCATGTGCCACCATTCCTAGCTTGTTTTTAGTCTTCTTGATTTACTTGGATTTAAATATTTCTCTAGCCTAGTGCAAAGCTGGGTTTTGCTTTGTGGATCATTTTTTTCTTTTATCTGATAAGTTTAACCTATGTACACTTATTGATAAGACAGATCTGTTACCTGCAATGATAAGCATTTGTAGTTTTCTTTTGCTTTTAGTTTTAACTACTTCATCTTTCAATCACATTACATATCTTTGCTTTGTTTTACCACATTTTTTAAACGAATAACTAGGTTTAGATTTTTGCTCTATTGGTTATCTTTACAACTATTGGTTCATTTCTCTAGACCTTCTTTGTCCTGTATGGACACTGTCTCCCAGACACATGAACCTCTGGAGTGCTTGAAATGTAGCTAGGGTGGCTGAATTTGATTAAATTTAAAACTGAGACTTTATTCTGTTAACTTTTAAATACCTTTAGAACTTGAATATGTGAGTCTACCTTACCTGTAAATTTTATGAAGTCAAATTACTATAGGGGAATTCTTTCTGATAAGAAATTTAGCTTCTGAATTGAGGCATACTGTAAGTATAAAGTACACATTTGATTTCAAATATTTAAGATAAAAATTATAGACTCTCCTCTTTCTCTATAGATAGGTAGGCAGATAGGTAGGTAGATAGGATAGCATGTTGATTTTTTTTTTGTTTTTGTGATGCTGAGGACCAAGCGCAGCATGGACCAGGGCCTTGTGTATGCTAGGTAAGTGCTCTACCATTGAGCTACATCATACTTTCAACAATTTTATATTGATTGCATATTGAAAGGATATTTTGGATATGTTGGGGTAAATAAAATATTAGTGATTTCATGTTTATTTTTATGTTAATGTGGCTATTAGGAAATTTTAAATTATATATGTGAATCACATATTTCTGTTGGACAGCTTGGCATCAGATATTATATCTTAATTCCTTATTAGGAGCAATGGAAGTATCACGTTTTAATGTTCAGAATAAACATTTACAGTGTCAACTTTCGTTTTTTCTTTTTCTTTTTCTTTCCCATGGTTTTTTTTTTTTGTAGTGCTAAAGATTGAATCCAGGTCCTCACACATACTAGGCAAACTTTGTACCACTGAGCTACATCCCCAGCTTTCTTTTCTTTCTTAATATAACTTTTTTTTCTTTTTTGACTCCAATGAAATTGAAAAAAAATGTTTTTTTTGAGACAGGGTCTCACTATACAGTTCGGCTGGCCTTGAGCTCACTTGGTAGCCCAGGCTGTTCTCGAACTTGCAATGATCCTCTTGCCTCAGCTTCCCACGAGCTGTGATTAGAAGTATGTGCCAACATGCCCAGCTTTACTGTAACTTTTGCATGTCTTGTTCCAATTTTTTTGTAAACCTCTCAGAATTTGGGGGTCAGTTTTTTTGTCTTTGAATGGTGGTTAATGTTATGTTGGGCCCTTGTTATATCTGCACAAATTTGAGTTCTGTCTTTCTCTTTTCCCGTAAGTAGTTGTTATGAGTTAAAAGTTCCCTTAGCAATATAAGAAAAGGAGAACTTGACTATTATGTTAAAGATAGAATCTACTGCATATTGGATGAGTTGTAGGAAATGATTCACATTTTCTTTTGGACTTGCTTTTCATCTTCCAGTCTCATTCTGTCCACTTCTGGTTCTCATATTAACCACTTTTAGCCTCTCCCTGCAGACATACTTCCCATGTTTTACATCGTTACTTTTGCGCAGCTTCTCTTGTAGTAAAGGTATTTGTTCCTGTTTCCTTTTATTTCACCTGAAATCTTCTCTTTCCAGGTGGCAGGCACTTACCTGTTTGTGATCTCTCTCACCTTTCTCAGCTCAATTTGCTCTCATAGAGTCTGTGTGCCATAAATGGCAGTTGCTCTATATAGAGGTCATTAAATGTTATGTCACTTTAGTCAGTTCTATAAGCTTAAGCTTTCAGAATGTCCCCATATTTCAGTATAACATCTCCCAAATAAAACCACCAGAATGCAGGTTGTTTGACTTCTCTACTGTCTTTTCACAGAACCATGTGTTTTTATTTCTACCCTGATCACACTGGCTCCATGAGGCTCAGAGCTTTTAGCTATTGGAAGGCAGCAGCCAGTTCCCCTGTTCTTACTGTTCTTAAGCTTTAAGGACCCAGTCCTCTTCTATTCTTCTTTCAAAAGCATTTTAAGATTCTGATTCCCACTGAGAAGTTGATTTTGGTTCCAATTGATTACTCTTCATAGTCTCAGTTTTTAAAGCCTGATTACTGTTAAGGAAAACATTGATTTTGTTCCTAGAGCAGATGAAAAGGTTTTTATTTTTTTAAGATTGTGTTAGGAAAAAGGAAAAAACGATCTCATTCTTTTTCTGAGTATGTTTATTTTATACCTTTACACATGAGCATGTCAGACCCTTTCTGTAAGCAGTAAAGTTTTTCTGCCGTGAAGGGTTGCCAAGAATTGGGCCAGTCCATTTGGAGACAGAAGACAACTAATCAGAATTAAAGGGGAAGCTGACAATTTCCTTTGGGGTAAAGGTATCTAACTTGGCCTTTTACATCTTATTTTTTATTTTTTATTTTTTTATTTTAAAAGGGAGTAAAATTAAACACAACAAAACAGAACAGAATGGGACATAAGAAAGCATAAATTTCAAAGCAAGACAACCAGAGATCTTCACTATCTGTCATATTGTCTCTTGTTTTCTTCCAAATGGTTGTCCTTGTCTTTGCATATGGGGAGCTCATACTAAATAACATAGCCAATCTTTTCACAAGATGTGTAGTTCACTGGCTCCCACTTGCTAGGCAGGGGGGAGAGGGAGGGAGGGACACGGCATGGGGGACAGGATGACATGAGATGTCTGATTCTCAGCCCACACGCAGGCAGGATCACAGTTGCCCCCCAGAGACAGTAAGAGTTCCTTGTTTTCCTGGCACCCCAAGTCAACCGCACGGTGCAGGTCCCGACACACCAGGGTCTCCCTCCTTCCGGCCGCCAAAAGTCTGCCACACTCTCAGCCACCCCCCAGAGAGGGGAGGAGCTCCTTGTTCTCCCAGCACCCCGAGTCAACCGCACAGTGCAGGTCCCGA